>JADGKB010000009.1:0-237411 GCA_027604185.1 Boothiomyces macroporosus
GGAGCTGGCTTATGACGATCATCGTAGTCGTTGTGAGGTTTAGGAGCTGGCTTATGATGGTCGTCATAGTCGTTGTGAGGTTTAGGAGCTGGCTTATGATGATCGTCATAGTCGTTTTGAGGTTTAGGAGCTGGCTTATGGTGATCGTCATAGTCTTTGTGTGGTTTAGGAGCTGGCTTATGATGATCGTCATAGTCGTTTTGAGGTTTAGGAGCTGGCTTATGATGATCGTCATAGTCGTTGTGTGGTTTTGGAGCTGGCTTTGGAGAGCAGTTGCCGTATGGTTTAGGAGCTGGCTTATGATGATCGTCATAGTCACCATATGGTTTTGGAGCTGGCTTATGATGATCATCGTAGTCGTTGTGTGGTTTAGGAGCTGGCTTATGATGATCATCGTAGTCACCATATGGTTTTGGAGCTGGCTTATGGTGATCGTCATAGTCTTTGTGTGGTTTAGGAGCTGGCTTATGATGATCGTCATAGTCACCATATGGTTTAGGAGAGTAGTCTACATGAGGCTTTGGGACAGGCTTTGGAGAATAATCTTCGTGAGGTTTAGGAGCAGGAACAGAATAATGTACATCAACTGATGGCTTTTGTTCATAGCTGGAATACCTGAATTAGAAAAAGGTACTGTGAAACAGCTGATCCGAGTAGAAATACAAGTAACGAGACACTTTTCATTTTGAAATGTTATGCTTATGGAGGTCTGACATTTATAATCAACTTTGTTTATGTTGCCTCTCCACTTTAAATTTTCATCCATGTCAAATATAGTTAGATAAGGCCAAACAAAAAAATTAATTGAAATTTGAATTTATTGATGCGCTTTCTTTCTTTTTTCTCTGAGTTTACTAGCTTGTTCCTTCTTTCTTTCTTTTCCATATTGTATTTTATCATACAATTTCTTGTCGCGCTTGCTCATCATGATCTTGCGTAATTCTTTTTCTTCGTCGACCGGTTCCTTCTTTGCCTTCTTCTTTGGTTTGAATTCAGAGACTGATATTCCCTGTACTTCTGCTTGTACCTCTTGTTCATGGAGTTCTTCTTCCGTAATCTATAATTAGCCTGAATTTACTGGTTCCTCATTTTGCTCTTCTTCTTGCAAATCTTCATCAGGACGATAGTCGTCTTCTCCAGGATTAACGAATGGTGACAAATGAGGAGGAAGAGTTTCCCCAGGATGGTAGTTTGACGTTTTTACTAAATTTTTGCTATTGATGCAGTCATAGACCCATTGAGGCTGTAAGTATTCTCTACCATCTATTAATTGGGTGTTGGCAGTGGTAGGTCTGTCAGTAATGTGGTGAGTAATTCTCTTGTCGTCAATTGTATATGGCGACCCACTTCCTGAAGAACTGTCCCAACCACACTGACCGCCATGTGCTTTAATTACAAATTCCAAAGAATACCTTGGAACTTCTCTAGAAATCCAGAAAACACAATTAGAGAACAGTCTCTTTGACATGTGGTTATTGGACATTTTAACAACGGTTTCTTCTTGAGTAGTAGGCTCAGCAATTGGTTCTGGTACATCTTCGTCCTCACTTTCTTCTCCGTCATATTCCACATCCATTTCATCGTCGTCTTCCTCTTCAATTTTAGAAATCTTTTCCTTCAGAGATTCTAATCTTTCTTTCACCAGTTTTTCCTGCTTCTTGTTAGCCTTTTTGACAACTGCTCCTGGGATGTTGGATTGTAAGGATTCGATTCCTTCGGTCTTGGATTCAATCACAAACGCGCCAAGACCACCACCAGACTCATACTTTGCCATATCCAACTGCGGTGGGTAGATTAAATTAATATCAGAAAACAACTTGAAGTTAACAAATGACAATAATGTTTCATGCACCTCCAAAAACGTTCCCATCACTCTAAAGTCAACGTCATGTGGAATCTAGAGTCAAATTACAAATACGTCTTGAGAAAATTGATAAGGCGAGATCCAGGTAATTGTCTGTCCTTTAATTTCCGCTTGATAATAAATACCCTTGATGGACAAGAATACCTTGGTCAAGCATCCAGTAATCATTACGTAGTGCTGGAATTCAGCAAGTAATCTTTGGCACTCTTTCACATGCTCGATTGGAATTTTGTCATCTGCTGGTAAGGTAGCAAACAAGGCAATCATCGATAGTGCATCATCCAAGTCTCTTAACGCATCAATAAAAGTAGGATATCTGTGTGAAATTAAAAATACCTTTCCTTGATAATGTGATCCAAAGTGTAAATTGGCTTGTCTTCATGAATTTGTTTGGCGACAGCATACTGTTTCTTTCCCAATGCTTTTCCTAGTTTCCTTTGGTGGATACGTTCTTGTCTTAGAGTCTGTAGAATAGGCTCATGAAGCAAATATGCAATATCTTTACGGTAATAAAACGTTTTCAATGCAGTGGAACCTCCAGTAACTTTTCGCTTGTTCTTTGGCTCGACAGGATAAATTCCTTTCAAAATACAGAGTCTTCTGAACTGGGCAAGACTGATTTGCAGCTTCCTGACCGCTTGAGTTCTAGCAATATATTTGACAGCATCTCCCTTTTTACCCTGAGGTTAATATCAAGTACTTTTTTTTCTTTTTTTCCCATTTCGATTTCAAAAAAAAAGTAAAAAAAAATAAAATCAAGCCACAGAAAGTTTAAAACGTAATTTATTTTCAATTGATTAGCTTTATACATTAGAGAACAAGCTGAATGGTTCCGCCTTTAGTTTTATTATCGCCTCGTTGCTGGTATTCCTTAATTTCAAGTCGATAGTGAATCCGGATTGAAATAAGGAATATGGAGCAAAGCATGGTAATGAATCAAAGCAATTTTGAATCTCTGATTCATTTTTTGGTTCTGAAATGGATTCTAAACTGGACTGGGAGTACAATTCTGTGAGTGTTTCTTGTATATCATTCTCATTATATAGTGTGTGGTCTTTTGAGTCTTCATCATATCCAATGTATTCTTCATTTTCTTTTGGTTCAACTGCTGTATCTGGCGACTCTCTCGCTGTTCCAACTTTGTGTGGTTTACTTCTGACGTCCTTCTTTTTAACTGGCTTCTTTTCATCCTTTTCCTTCCTCCTCTTTTTATCTGGTTTTTTGGGACCATCTGCATCCTGTACATGGAGCGGTGATGAAGCTTCAACTTTAATGCTGCTTGATAGATAAAAGTACTTTTTCGCATACTTGGAAAAAATCCTGTATATCTAATGTTAGTAGCACTTACTAAACTGCAAAAGAATAAAACTAATAGAAGCTTGGAAAGGAGATTAAATGCGCTCAGATAATCAGGTTTTGTGTAGATGAATTCAAACACAATAAATCCCAATATTAGCATTGATGATAGGGTCTGATTGAATAGAAAATTGAACAGTTTGAAAATCAATCCCAGTAGGCAATTACCCAACACCGCGAAAACATATCGCGTAAACCCCCAAAGAGTTTTTGGTTTCCTAGATTTGAGATTGCTTTTTGAATTTATTGATAATTGTTGTTTATTGTAGGGGTGCCTCTTTATCCTTCGTCTGTAATTACACATCTATTAATTTCAAAAAAGTTAAAATTGAATGACATCACCTTTTCTGGTCATCCACCAAGATGACAATCGACTAAACGGCCGATTGTTTCTACTTCTCACTTGACTATCTAAAAATAATGCAACCTTGGTGCTTCTTGAATGATGTGTACCTCCAATAGCGTTTGGAGATACAAGCTGAACAGTTTCCCAAATTCAAAAGAAAAGGCTATATGGAAGAATAGTATTTTTGGGTTTATTCTCTATTTAGTAATTTGAATCTTCCCGCTGATGCAAGACACTTCAGCATTCGTTGGGGACACAATTCGAACTTGTAAATTGAATGATCCGGCCGGAATGTTGGCTGGAATAACTTGGGATACATTGTTGATCAAATGGCCTGGTTGAACAGGGCAAGTAATTCCAGATTCAGAGCAGTAATCCTGGGTGGTAGAGTAAAGGGTGATTGTGCCAACTTTTACACTGACTATGACCTTGGTACCGTTTACGATCGTTTGAGTTAAATCACCAATAGTTGAGATAACAGAAGTTTGCCCTGCTTTGAATGGATAGTTGTAGATTTCGACATCGGTGACATTCAATGTATCAGTTGGCCCACCACAAGATTTCAAGATGTTTGGAGTTTGAGCAAAGCAAACAGCAGCCAAGGAAAACAAAGCGGAGAATTTCATTAGTAGCAATGGTGCTCTCCAACCATTTATATTTTTTCTTTAAAGGGCACAGATCAAATTGTCTTTAGCGGTCAGGCCCTGAATCGTCCAACTCGCACACGACAGGATATAGATCAATGAGTTGGTCAAAGGACCTTTGGGGAAAGTGAGTGGGTATGTTTCTCAATTGCTCCAACCTTACTGTACACTATGGAAAAGCAAAGCGAGAGCAAATATGTTGCTCCTAGGCATCCGATTGCTAAAGAATATCTATTAAATTAGAGCACATGGCCTCCATGACCGCTTTTTCTTTCGGCCCACGTTACCTTCCCTATTCCTAATGACTGATTCTGCGCTATCAACAGACTTGAATGACTAACAGATATTTATTCAAGAATACAATAACTTGAATGATCTAGTATCTTCAATTAAAAGGGAGCGTGATTTCAAGTAGATCCAATCCTCACTTTTTAATACTATTCTCGGATCGTGAAGTAATTCATTCACGATTTCAAAATGATCAGAGAGAATCGCTAATAGTAATGGGGTGCATTCGATATCCCTATAATTTACATCTACATTATGCTGTAGGAGTAGACAAACCACTGGATAATTTCCAGATCTGCAAGCTTCTATCAACCCCAGATTCAGACATGTAGAATCTGCTTCACACATATCCAAAAGATGTTGCAGTTGCTCATCGGTTCCATAAGAACAGGTTTCCACTATTAAGGATTCAAAGAAGTGGTGGAATTGTATTTCAGTTGAGTAATATTTTAATCTTTGAAGCACGGGTATGGATATAGTAATATTCCACAGATTGGCGGTTTCATATTGGTTGAGCACTTCACTCAAACACCCCAATGTAACGTGTGGTATCATTCGAAGTGCTTGATTGTATAGCATGTTGAAAGCCATATACTGGAACGAGCTGTCGGTATAGTAGTCTATTGAAAGGTTTATATGGTAGTATCTATACTTTTCAACACAGTGTTTGTAGTTTTGAAACGACAATGTAGGTTTCTGCGGAACAGCTCGCAGCGAGAACCAAAGTTGGAAGTATTCCACTACGTTTAAATGATACGCAATAATTGGAATTTCGTTAATCAAGATATCCATATTTGAAAATTATGGACGTGATTTTATTCTTCCTTCTTAATCACCGCGATTAGGTCATCCGCTGAAAGAGAATCTTTTACAGCTACATGGATTTGTCCAATTTTACCTGCCATGGTTGCAGTAACAATAGTTTCCATTTTCATTGCACTCATCACCGCAATTGGGTCCCCAACTTTAACTACATTTCCTTCAGAAACGCGCAATTCCACAACGATACCACTCATTGGCGCTCCTACTTCACCTTTTACCTTTGGGTCCGCTTTTGGTCTGGTAGCCAATTTGGCTGCACCAGGCTTGTTTGCGTTGGTGACCGTATCAACTATGTTTACAAGACGCGCTTCCCCATTCAATGTGAAATAAATATCTCGAGTCGAAGTTTCTTCGTTCAATGGGCCGATAGCAACGAGCTTTACAATCAAGGTGCGACCTAGCGCAATGTCAAATGTAAATTCTTGGCCAACTTTCAAAGGAGTTAGGAACCATCTGGTAGGTAGGGCACTAAGATCCCCGTAAGTGTCTATCTTTTCCTTGTATTCTTCAAAAACTTTTGGATATAATGCTGCTGATAGCAAATCATATTCGTTAAAGTTTGAAAGACCGTATGTCTCTTCTAGATTCGCCTTCAATTCTTTGAAATCAAATGGCGGCAAGGATTTACCAGGCCGACCTTGAATTTTTGGAAGGTTTCTTGCAGACAAAATTTTGTTGCGTAAATCTTCCGGGAAACCAAACGGTGGTTGCCCTAAATATCCTTGATAATATTCCAAAACTGATTGTGGGAAAGACAAAATGTCCGCTTTTTCTATAACATCTTGTTCGGAAAGTTTTTGTGAGACCATGAATTGGGCAAAATCACCGACCACTTTACTGGAGGGTGTAACCTTTGTGATATCACCGCACAATTTGTTAGCGACTTGATACGCTTTCTTGATTGCGATCCATTCATTTCCAAGACCAAGTTGTTGACTTTGGAACAGGAGATTTGTGTACTGACCTAACATTAGGATAGCAAACCTCCAGGCATTTCGTGCAGATAAACTCCAGAATCAGAAGACTTGACATTTGGGTCAAAGCAAGAGTACAATAATCTAATTTGTTCCCAGTATGAGTTAATTGCCAATACGTCGTCCTCATTAATTCCTGTATCCAAAGGAGTTCCTTCTAGTGCACTAGTGATTGCACCTAACGATGGTTGTGAAGTAAGCCCCGACATACTGTCGATCGCAGCATCTACTACATCTGCCCCTGCCTCTGCTGCTGCAATCATTGATGCAACTCCAGTACCTAGAATTAAAAGAACATTAACCAGCCGTGTCATGGGTGTGGACATGAATTACCAAGTCTGGGTGATTAGCCCTAATGGCGCCAATCAGCATTCTAGCAGCTTTTGGTTTTAACAATCCAGCCATATCCTTGATAGCAAGAATGTGAATTCCAGCTTTCACTAACTTTGCAGTCAAATCCAAATAATACTGCAGATTATATGGTTTTCTATTTGGGTTTGAAATGTCACCTGTATAACTGATTGCTGCTTCTGCTACACCCCCGGCAGCCTTTACTGCGTCAATCCCCAACTGTAGATTTTCATCATAATTCAAGGAATCAAAGATTCTGAATACATCTACACCGCATTCTTTAGCTTTCTTGCAAAATTCAAACACAACGTTATCAGGATAGCTAGTGTAACCAACTGCATTTGCACCTCTAAGTAGCATTTGGAACGGAATGTTTGGAACAAGTTTACGCAACGTCTTTAATCTTTCCCATGGGCATTCGGTCAAAAATCGGAGAGATACGTCAAACGTTGCTCCTCCCCAACATTCCAATGCAAACATGTTCTTAAATACATGTGAAGTCTGAGTAGCGATGCGTGCAATATCAATGGTGCGCACTCTAGTGGCCAACAGACTTTGATGAGCATCTCTCCAGGTAGTATCCATAATTAATAATCCAGGGTGCTTTCTTACAGCAGCACAGAAAGCTTCTGGCCCTTCACTGACCAGAATATTTCTCCATCCAGTGGTGCATGGATGGAGTAAAGAGAATTCATCATAATTGGAAAACTTTGGCATAACAATATCAGATTGCAAGGCAGGTACAGATTGTTGTCCGGCGACCTTGAATCCATTTACTGCTAGCTCAGCAAGGTATCTAAGCAGCTTGTGTGATCGACTTCCACGAGCGGCAGCTTTAAATAATTCCGGTGTGTCATCAATGAAGGTTGTCCAAACTTTTCCTCCTTCTACAAACGTTGGATGCTTTAGTAATTCAGTAACAAACGGAATGTTTGTTTTCAATCCTCTAACTCTGAATTCAGCCAAGGCGGTGAGCATAACTTGACGTGCTTTTTCAAAGTTCTTTCCAGAGCATGTACATTTTACCAATAATGAATCGTAGTATGGAGTTATAATCGCTCCAGTATAACCGGGGCCACCTATGATTAATACAGAAAGCACCATCCAATCTGACACCTCTTCCACCCGGTGAACGGTACAGAATAATTCTTCCAGTATCTGGTTGGAAATTTTTGCTAGGGTCTTCAGTAGTAATACGACATTGAATTGCAACACCACGGACGTTAATTTTTTCCTGAATCAACCCCAATGATTCCAAAGTTGCACCTAGAGCAATCTGAATTTGACTTGCAACCAGGTCAATACCTGTCAATTCTTCAGTGACAGTATGTTCCACTTGGATTCGCGGGTTAATTTCAATGAAATAATGACGGTTTTGCCTGTCGACAAGAAATTCGGCCGTTCCTGCATTGCGATATCCAACAGTTTTTGCCAACTTGACTGCATCGGTTAAGATTTGATTTCGAACTTCCTCTGGCAAGTTCAAAGCAGGTCCCATCTCAACTACCTTTTGATGTCTTCTTTGTACCGAGCAGTCTCTTTCAAACAAGTGAATCACATTTCCAAAGTTATCTGCCAACAACTGGACTTCGATATGCTTTGGCTTTTCGAGGAATCGTTCCAAAAATACTGTTCCATCGCCAAAAGCTGAAAGGGCTTCAGATTGTGCACGATCAAACATTTGCTGGAAGGACTCCATTTCTTTCACCACTCGCATTCCTGGACTTAATGGTTATTTACCTAAATTAAGTGCTCAAAATACCTCTGCCACCTCCACCAAAAGCGGCTTTGATTATAATAGGGAACCCATATTCTTCAATAAACTTTACCGCCTGAGCATAGCTGGTGATAGCTTCAGATCCAGGGACTACCGGAACATTGGCCTTTTTTGCCAGCTCTCTAGCTTTTGTTTTGTCTCCACAGGAATCTAGAGTCACAGCAAATGTACCAATAATTTCAGGTGGTGGACCAACAAACGCAATTCCTGCTTCTTCAACTTTCTTTGCGAATTCAGAGTTTTCAGATAAGAATCCGTATCCTACTATTACGACAAATTACCAGGATGGATGACAGTGACCCGGCGATGCTTTGCAATACTGATAATTCGGTCAATAGCGAGATATGCACCAACAGGGGTGAATTCGCCTTTTTCTCCAATTTGATAAGATTCATCCGCAACGTAGCGATGCATGCTAAGACTGTCTTCAGGTGAATAAATAGTGATTGTTTTGTGTCCCAGTTGATGTCCTGCTCGAACAACACGGATTGCGATCTCTCCTCTGTTTGCAACCAAGAGCGAATTTTCAGGTTCAAAATCTCCAGTGGGACTAGTAAGAAGACTAGCGACTGATGAATATCGAGAGCGTGGTTCCATAATTAAAGTCGAATGACCAAACATCACGCTTAAATCGTAAGTGGCGCAGTTCATCAATCTCCTTCCTAAAAAATTAAATTGCTCCTGAAATGATAAGGAAAGCACACGATAAGAATTTATTTTGAATATCCAATCAACAAGATGGTTCCAAACATTCCTTTGGCGATCCATTGTGAAAATACACAGAGGAATTCGGTAATATCGAAAGGTAATACACGGAAACGTGACAAGAAGAAAGCCGTAGTAACTAATTTAAAACGAATTTACCTGCATGGTTCCCAACGAATGTAATGATTTTAGCCCACCATAATGCCTTCTTGCTTACCATACTGTTGGTTTTGCCTTCGATTGCATTGGTGAACATGGCATCTACTTTTGCATACCAAAATGCGTATGAGCAAACTGCAATCCATAGCGAAAAGCTAGAGAAAGGGTCGCGGGTGATTGCACCCAAAAACCCGCAGCCAATTACCGCGTAGTTCCATTTAACAGCGCTCAATGCCATTTCATACTCTTGAGTGACTTCACCCATAATCCAAATCAAAAGGGTACTATTGATAAATTGCTCCCAGTGATTTGCAAAGTCAACTGCATTGCCATTCACGTCTCTAAAGGTGGTGGTCCACCCATTAGGAATTAAGACAGTAAAGGTAATCCCAACGATGGCGGTAATTGCAGCCATTGTAAATGCAACAGCCCTCTTTTCTCTAATTTCGGTCACTTGAGTAGCAATCCAAAATACCAATGAAGACACCAAAAAGAGTCCACCGGTAATGTAAAAGTAGGTAAAGGAATTTCCACGATCAAAATTTGCTTTGGTATTTGAGCCAAGAGTGGAAACTGCAACTGACACCAACATCCTAATGTTAACAAAGGCAGACCATACAGAGGCATGGGAGATGGCATGATTCATCAATTTTTCACCATTCGAACCAGCGTGAACTTCAGCTAATATTAATTTGTTATTTACGTTTCACTGCCTCCATGATTATTTACTGACAAAGGCTGTCCACTGATTTTATAGTAAATTATCATCGCATTGTCTGTGTATTATATAGGGTGGGGAGGTAAACAAAAAGACAATGAGGAAAATCACACCTCACAGCATTGCGCAGAGGATAATCAGGATAAATTAAGTAAAATTTGGGGGAATGGCAGTCTGGTCTTTCCAAAAATTTCAAACTACTTGGTTATATTTGCCACCACTTTTTTTCTTCTTGCTTTCGGTTATACTCCCTAATGGTATCTACAAATGTCTTTGACGAATCTGCCAATCTGCTGCTCTTTTCCTGGATTTCCGCTAGCTTCTCACCTCTTTCGTTTAATTTATTTCCAAGTTCAGCGAATTCAGAAACAGGAATTGCGGGAGCAAAGGTCTTGTCTGCTTCAGTATTGCGACTAAACAGTTTTCTACCCTTCGAGTCATTGAATTTCTGTGCCACATACAAATCATATACTCTTGTATCTGCTTTAGGTACGATGGTATCTGGAAACATTTGAAATAGTTTAAATTGATTCCCAATTTTCATTCCAAGGAGTCCATTGCTGGATATGTGAATCCTTTCTAAATCCCTATGTTACCCAAGACTTACGCAATAGACAATCTAGGAATTGAACCATTTTTGGTTTGGTAAATCAAGTTTAGGGAGATATCGTACACTTTAATCGCTAATAAAGTAACGACTGTAAGATATACACCATCTATCGTTAAATGCTAAATACTGTTAAAAGCAAGCCTTCCTTTTACAATTGTTTCATTTTCGACTGGGCGATTTGCGATTACCGTATAGTCCTCTTGGTTGGTGGACTGGAGTACAATAGTCCTCAGGCTTCCAAAGACGGCCATATAAACCGACTGAGGTCGTTTGTTTGATTTGATTGCATTTCCACTGGTATCACAAAAATCAATAGAATGAACGTGTCCAATATCGTCTGGAAAGTTCAGCTCCAGGTCAGGAACAAGTTTGTAGCTCACCCCTGCTTGTTCAATTATAAAGGTAAATATTGAGTTTGGAGTATACAAGTAAAGACAGGGCTGGTGGTTCTGGTATACACTGTACGAAAATCGCATGTTGGAGACTATTTTTACAGAGTTTCCTGGAAGGGAATCCAAATGAAAATTCAGAATGCATCTTCCATTTTGATAGTTTACAACGCAAATATTTTCAGAGGTAGCCAGTGCAACCCTAATATTAGGTATTGATACATGCTGAGCGGGTGAGAGATCGCGAAGGTAACAATTGGGGCTGTAGATTGGATTTCGAAAGATGTGTGCCAGTGAGGATCTTTGAAATAGTCATTATTACCTCGTAAATATGAAAGATAAGGCGGAAATTGAATTTGAGATGAAGTTGCATTCATAGCATTTGGTGGTTCTGTAGGCACTGAATCTTTAAATGAGTGAACATCTTCTTCTTCATCCATACCATTATTCTGTGTTTGGTGATTACTTGTGAGTTCTCCAATCATTTCTTTAATGTCATTTGAATCATTTTGCACAATATTCATTGTTGCATCAATTTGGGCCATCAGGTTATCCATATCTTGTATAACAGTTTGCTCAAACCCAATTATAGCCGTTTCATTTGATGCTACGATACATTTGTGATCCAAATAGGGTTTGATGGTGTATTTCGATAAATCGAGTGTTGAGGGAATATTCATGATGAACTTTGGATAGGGAATTCCAAGATGCCAAAGCTCAATAGCATTTCCTCTGGCTGTTATTAATATATGGTAGTTTCTAGCAGTATTGCTTCGAATGACAGTGCCTCCTTTAAGATACCACTCATTTTTGTCTTGAGACATTACAATATCATACCCATCTTCGCCTATAGCCCAACTTTTAACAACTTCGTCATTATAGAGTCTTACAGATGCAGGAAAGAGATCAATTGGATTCAATTCCAAATCATAGCACTGAATTGAATTGACAGACAGTCCAAACAGTAATGGTCTATTTGAACCAACCATTTCCAGGGAAAACAGTGGGTGTAGAATAATTGCAGATTCAGCGGTACTATTTTTGAGTTTGTCAAAATCCAGCTGGATTCTTGTTAGTTTAAACTGTGATTCTCCACTACAAAGAAACAAGTAACTTTTATCGTCATAAACAGTCCATGTGGCACTGTGAATTACTTGAAACTCCTGAAATTGATATTCCGGCTTGGGTTTAGATTTGCCAATTAGAGACTTCTTCTTTTTCGTTCCCCATATCTGAACAGTGGCATCTTCATGGAAAGTGGTTAGAAAACTTCCATCAAAGCTCCAAATAGCATTAATCAAACTCGACTGTTCATATTCGTATTTCAACAGTGGTTTGCCTTGCTTACAGTCCCAGATTAGCGCTTCTTTTTCGTGCCCAATGAATACTAGATTGCAATCAGTGGGACAAACTTTCAAGCTCTTGAGTTTCGTGTTGATTTCAGTTTTAAATTCATAATCTGACAGACGCCTGTTTGTAAAATCCAAGAGTTTGATTTGGCCTGATACCAATCCGATAAATATCCATTGAGACTCAGGGTGAACTGCTACATCCAAAATATCGTCGCCAAAATCAAAACTGAACGATAATGAAGGCTGGGCCAAATTCCACACTACTGCCTGTGATCCAATCACGCCCACCAGCTGCCTATCGCCTTGCTTGAAATAAAGTCTCGTAACAGGTCCCGGTTTAGTATCACTTGGATATTCCAATGGTATTTCGAATTCCTTTCCAAATAGAACCACGCCTTCTAGCGTTCCGATTGCGAGATTAGATTGCGCTTCATCATAAGCTATACTAGCGCATTTGCAAGATAATCCGAGAGAAGATAAAGAAACCAGCTGTAAATTATCTTCCTTCACATCCGAATATCCGCCTACAATCTTGGTAAACTTTGAGAAAAAGTTCATTTTTGGAAGAAACTTTTGCACATGAAATTGGATTGGAGGCGGTTAATGGAAACGGTTTCAAACCATCCGCATATGGATCAGCTACAAACTGGAATCAAGGCGGCACTATTTGGATTTATGCAAATTCCCAATCTTCATATCCGGCATGATCTCCACAACATAATTTCTGCATTACTCGCATTTTCGCTCTCTATTTGGTTGCTTTCCAGGATATTTGTCAGCATATTTGTATTTCTAGGATCACTATTCAATTCCAACTATTTTCATTTTGTAATTTTGAACATTGAAGACACTGTTGTATTTATCGTCACAGCGGTACCAAATTTAATCGTTTTTGTAGTGCGCTATGCTTATCCTGACCCAATAGACTTGATCTTTTTCAAATCGTTGAATGAATTAGCAGACAAGGATCGTGTGGATTGGGCTAAACAGCTTGCATCAAAGGAAATTCAAATGCTATCTGGAACCCGAAGTTGCTGGAGCAATCCTAGAGGGACATTATATGGAAGATTTGGACTGTTTCTTGTTCGAATGGGTAAAAGGCTAATGCTTGCTGCAGCATTCGGCTTACTTTCTCTAGTGCCAATTTTTGGTTACCTTGTTTGGCCTTTGGTCTCATTCTTTTATGTCAAGCGAATTGTAGGGTTTCACTTTGCAGTTTTCCTGGTATTTTTATCGGTAATATGGCCAAATTCAAAACTGTTTCTTACCAAACAGCTGCTGCAAACAATTACAGCTAATAGATTGATTGGCAGAGAATTACTGGAGCCCTATCTCACAAGAACCGAAATGTCTTCAAGGGAAAAACGTGATTGGCTGTCAAAACACAGAATGGTGATATATGGGTTCACTATGGTGTTCTATCCGTTTACTTTTATCCCTATCATTGGGCCAATATCATATGTACTGGCGCAAATCTCAATAGCCAACTTACTGTTACAAATAACAAATAAACTGTAGTCTACGTAAATTAGAATTAGTATATTAATTTAGTTCCATCCAAAAATAGGATGGCCTTCAGTAACACCAGGCACCCATTTCCTATATCCAAAGCCGACTGAATACCCAACTGCAGGATCAAATTGGAATTCGCTTTTCATGCCTTCATCTTTCGGAGGCGTGAGCAGTCCATTCTGAATCACATACTGTTTAGAAATTGAATCGTCGTTATATCTTTGGACAATCAGGCTGGCTTGACCATATTCTCTGCTTGTAAACTGTGATTAGCAAATTGGTACCTTTTTGACCAAAGAGTTTGGAGGGGATCGCAAGCACTCGTAGATTAGTTTTAGAGTCATATTTTCCGTTGTATTTAGGTTTGGCAGCTGTTTGCCTTCAACTATCAAGTATGCCAGATGTAAGCAAGATTTGGCGATCGCGGAAGGCAGCACACCCAGACACTTTCGATTTAAACTTGCCAGCTCAATCAGGTACTTTGACACCCCAGCTATTTTAGAGTCTGGACTAATCATCCACATTTTAGAGTAGATTTGCATGAATTGATACGAGGACACATGGCCAAGATAAAACTTTAGCTCTATCAAGATGAATCGTTCCATTTGTATAAAATCCAATTCTCTGTATGTATGGCAGCACATGTACATTAGTTTTTTAATGTTTGGAGTCTTTCCGTGATTCTCTTCCGACTTGCTGGCTATCCACAAACAAGTTAATCCAACAAGCTGGTACTGCCTTTGGCCAATTTGAACTCTGGTTCCAATTCTATCTATTAAATTAAAGGTGAGGTATAAAGTGTCGGTTTGAAGTCCAAATTCTTGGTTTACTTGGATTAACCACAAGAACAAAGTTCTGCGCATTTTCCAGTTTATTTCTGGTTGCAAGTCAAAGTATTTTGGATCCGGTATTGTACGTCGCTTCTGTTAGCCAATTTTTACCTCAATTTTAAGCAGCCAGTCCAGCATTTCTTGGCCATACTCCTGATAATCAGTTTCCGGTAAATGATCTGATGATTTAGAGTTTATATATGAGGAATATGCTGAAGAGCTGGCTAAAGAACTAGAAGATAATTGAGATAGCATCAGTTGAATGATAGGTTGACAGTTGGATCTATGAGAAATTTAATTGTTTATTGTTGGCAATACGTTAAGACGTGGCTTTTGTCGCGTTTGCTGTAATGATCAGTATCCAAACTCAGCTAGATATTAGAATTTAATTAAAATGAATTAACAGAGCTAATATTTTTGTTCATCTCTTGCATGATCTATTGGAAATTTGAGTTGATAATTGTAAATCACGAAACGCTTTTTTTAATACCGTCTACCAATCAAAAAAGAAATTAAATATTAAGGTGAAAAGTCAGCAATCAGCTGTAGATTTGATTTACAAGAGATTAAATGTCACGATCAGTGAACTGGTGCAATTCTCAGAGAGCTTAATCAATAAATACAAACGCCTAGTAGCCCTAACCGCACCTTGGATTGAAACTGGTCAAGAACTACAAATGGAAACAATTTAAAGGTCTGCTTACATTTCAAGGCTGGCTTGATTGGCTCTTTTGGCTGGTATAAATTGAAAATGAAAGAAAATTTTTTCAACAATCAGAAAGCAAATGCAAATGGTATCTCCTGTTCCAGTGAAGATGCTCATGCCAAACAACTGAACACTTTATTGTCCTGTTGAATGCATGCAAAATAGTTTCAGCCTTGTCTGAGGAGTCTGCTACCATATGCAAGTGCTTTCGATTCTTTGTGCTATGATGATTGATATGACGGGCGATCGTGAATGAAGTCTGATGCTTCGAATAATGTCGAATGTCATATAACTGAGCACAATTTTATCTTCGAGAATTTAATGAGTCTATAATCATAACCCCATCAACAAGATGCGTTAAGTGGAGGTGCATCCCTCTTCATTTCTTTGTAAAATTTCTCAATTTGACTTCCAGGGTTTTTCTCAATCAATGTTCCACTTTCAAAATAAATTTGTAAATGATGATTGATCCAAGGTAGCGAGTTTCAGATGTTTCTCGATAGCAATGATGCCAGGGAAGGAAAGGGAGAATGTTAATTTCGGAGGAAAGAGTAACTATCAATAACCTAGTCATTTTACCGCCATCCTCGCTGCAACGTCTCTCCCAGTTACATATCGAGTATCCGATGCTATTTGAACTGAAAAACAAGAAACTTGGGTTGTCCACTCATGCGGGTGTATTGGAGTTTATCGCCGAAGAAGGAAGATGTTACTTGCCAAGATGGGTGATTGATACTAATGTAGATGCTCGCAACGCTGGGAATTCAGGAGGGAGAAGTAATAGAAATCGAAAATACTTCACTAGCATTGGGCAAATTTGTAAAGATCCAACCGCAGTCAGTAAACTTTCTGGATATCTCTGATCCAAAGGCAGTACTGGAACAAGCGTTTAGATACTTTTCTTGTTTGACTCAAGGCGATATTATAACAATCAGTTATAACGATACACTGTACGATATTTTAGTAATGGAAACCAAACCATCAGAAAAGGGAATTTCTATCATTGAAACAGATCTAGAAGTACTATTAATTAACATAGGTTGACTTTGCAGCACCAAAAGGATATGTGGAACCAACCTACAATAAGCCAGCAGCCAAATACACGCCAACTTCGATTAACGAGCACACAGTAAAGGAAGAAACTGGATTCAAGTCGTTCAACGGTCAAGGGCAAAGATTAAATAACAAGACTGGGGATTCAATGTACAACACGTCTTTGGGTGAAACTGTCAAGGAAAACAATATCCCGAACGCCCTGATTTTACCAGAAGGTAAGTTGTACTTTGGGTACAAGATCGTACCTTTGGGTTCCGACGTTGAAACTGAACCAGAAAGGTTTGCTGGGACTGGTCAATCATTGCGACAAAAGAAAAAGAAATAAACTGTGTCTGATATTGCGAATTCGTCTTAGTTTTATCCGACCCAAGTGTGAGCCTGGACAGAGACGTGGACCTCATTCAAAAGCAAATGCACTGCGCTATGGCACATTCATCCCTCATAAAACACATGATCAAAAAATATAAAGAGATAATTGTAATATTGAATATCGTATATCACATAATCAAAAAGTCCAATTTGAAAATGAATTTAGAAGCCTGAATATTAGTTAATATCTTACGTAATTTTTGGAAGAACCACTTGTTCTTTCCACTGTTGTAGCGTTCTTCAAATAATTTTCTAATGGCTTTGCGAGCAGCAATACGTTGGGTTGGTTCTTTGAAAGAATCAGCAGATACAGCTTGCTTAACATCAACATCGATAGAGTAACGAGTTGGCATAACGTGGTTGAAGTTGACAACTTTGATGAATGGCTTAACTTTGGAGCGCTTTGCAACCTTCTTTTTTCCCATGGATTTTGTGATTTTAAGTGGGTAACGTTCGATACCTGCAACGATTGCGTGAGGGTAACGGCGTTCCTTGGTTCCTTCTTCGTAGGATTTGACAATGACTGCCTTCTTTCCGGCTTGACGTCCTTGCAAGAGTAATACAACCTACGGTTAGCTCTGTCTAATCCAATATTCAAATGGTATTCATCTACTCCATTTGCTGCTGTATTTGTACCTTTCCGTTCTGTAAGAATTTAACCATTGTTGAAATGTAAGAAATTTCGACTGCTGTCTGCAAAAAAATTGTGCGTTCGGAGGATTTTTTTCAGCCAATCAAACACATTAGTGTGGCGCATTCAATTTCTGGACAGCAGTGTATGGGTGAATGATATAATATCAATGTCAATTGTCTAGCGTTTCAAATTGATCTTGCGATATTCTAGCTGCAATGGCAGATCAATTCAGCCATCGTGTGAACAGTCTAAAGTAGTAGGCGCGAAATAATCCAATTAAAAACCAATCAGCACCCACATAATCTGAGAGCATCGATAGACAGCTATTAGTATCGATAATCTACCATGGTGTATCTCGATAGCTAAAACCACGTGACCACGGAGAATTTAATTGGTTCAGAGCCATTTGAAAAAAAACCAAAGTTGAAAATCCCTCTGCAAAGTTTTTTCACTTTTAAGACCAATGTCAACTCGAGGTTCGTAACAATAATTCAATTAAATTATAAAATTACAGATTCTAACTGTTAGGAAGATCAGGAGCAACCGGAACTAAATTACGTATGACCCTCGGTTTACCAGTTGGTGCAGTCATGAACTGCGCAGATAACTCTGGAGCTAAAAACCTGTACATCATGGCAGTTAAATGTATCAAGGGAAGATTGTCTCGTTTACCTGCTGGTGCTGTCGGTGATATGGTTTTGGCAACCGTTAAAAAGGGAAAACCAGATTTAAGAAAGAAGGGTAATTAATTCATAATTCTAGTTCACCCAGCAGTTATCGTCCGTCAAAGAAAAGCATGGCGCAGAAGAGATGGTGTCTTCCTCTATTTCGAAGATAATGCAGGTGTTATTGTCAACCCAAAAGGTGAAATGAAAGGATCTGCTATCACTGGACCTGTTGGAAAAGAATGCGCTGATATCTGGCCAAAGATTGCTTCAGCTGCCGGAACTGTTGTATAATTTTCCCATATAACAATAAAATTATCTACCTCACTACAGCAGAGAAATGTTTTTATTTCCTCGGTAGAATTTGAATTGCTCAAGCATTTGTGCTATAGCTACTGGACGCATAATCTCTTGTCAACTTATGGTAATACTATTGTGCTTATTTCAAGCTCCCTTCTTGTGCCAAGCAACGACTGCACAATCCTTCATTGGTCGTAGCAGGTGACTGGAGATGCAGTTATTCTCTGTCCAGTGAAAACTTTTTTACTTCTCTTTTAAAATGGTGAATGTCGTTCCAATTCCTCAAAAGGAAGTATAAACAAAACTAACGTCAGTTGCAAGAGATATACGGAAAATACAAGTTTGGAAACATTCGAAAAGTCGACAGACAAAAGTATTTCCCCGTGGACAAAATTACAAAGCCAGTGTTACCCTGGACGAATAAAGGGAGCGAAAAGCATCCACAACGGAAACCAAAGACAATTGTTTTTGGATCCATACCAAGTGCGATTGATTCAGCAAAACCGCAGGATACAGCAAAACCATCAGCTACTCTCTGGTCATCACTTTTGAAGAGTTCTGAAGCACCAGAGCCTAAACCTGCACCAAAACCAATACCAAAGAAAGTAGTACCAATCGGTATATCCTCTCTTATGCGTAGATCCTTTGAAGATTGTCAATGTTGCGGAAAAAGCACCATCAATTAGGCCGCGGGGTTTGATCAATAATGGAAACATGTGCTTTATGAACTCTATTTTACAACCGCTTGTACACTGCCCTCCATTTTACAACTTTATATCTGGGATTTCCAAACTACCAAAAAATTTAAAGACTAGAACCCCGATTATTGATGCAATGTAGACAGCATTAATCATAGGATTGAGTTTATTTCCGAATTTAATATCTCTGATGAAGTTACACCCACGGAAGATGGTAGACTTTCACTAACAAGATTTTGCATTCGCAGCTAATTATGTTTATGAAGCAATAAAGAGCCAGACGAATATGGAAGTGCTTCGCGGACGTCAGGAAGATGCGGAAGAATTTATGGTATTTTTGTTGGATGGTTTACACGAAGAACTGCTAAAGACAATCGATAAACCAGCTGTTGAAATAGAACAACCAACGGATGACTGGAAAGAAGTTGGAAAAAAGAACAAGACTGTAGTTACCCAAAGAACTGAACGCCAACCCTCTCAAATGACCAGAATATTTGGAGGAAGTCATAGGTCTGTGGTTAAATCTGGAAACTCAAAGGAATCCATCACCCTCGAGCCTTTTCAAACCCTTCAACTTGATATCTCAGTATTATTTGGTTAATATTAGTCTAAAAAAATTGCCACTCTTGAGGACGCAATTGTTACCAGCACATTGCAAGAAGTTCTCGATGATTTCAATTCAACAAGTAATTCTCAAACTACAAAACAATCATTTATTGAAAACATACCTCCTATTTTGATCATAACCTTGAAAAGATTTGTCTACGACGTATCTAAAGCCAAAACCCTTAAAATTTTTAAACATATTGAAATCCCTGCTGTGCTGAAATTACCAAAAGAAATAATGTCCCCTGCCAACCGTTCAACTATACCACCATACAAATTATTTGCTGGTAAGTACAATTAACTGTAGTTGTAAATCATCATGGAAATTTCGCTCAAGGTGGGCATTACACTTGTGATGTATTGCATCAAAACCAATCATGGTATCGATTTGACGATACCAATGTTACAGATATAAAAGAAGAGGTTGTCGTCGGCGAGCAAAGTGACAGGCAGCCCTACATGTTGTTTTATATTCAATCTGAATAAAAATTATTGCAGAGTATCTATTTTTAGATTTTGCCCTAAAGTTGTGTCCAGAGACGGATTCAAAAGGTAAAGGCGGGTAAATTTAGCTGGAGATTCGTCATTATTTGCTTTTATGAGAAATAGAATAGGGAAATGGAGCCTGATATAGTTGGGGTCAAGGAACTAAATAGACTGGATCTGGTTGATCCATAATCCTTCATTTACAAAAAGTTAGTAGTTACCCTGTATTTGGAATGGACTACCAAACCTCCAGACCTCAAACCTATTCTTAAATCCAGATTTCCTTATTCAGAATTCTACGATTGGTATTAAATGACGGTTTATTAAGAGGTATGTAGTAGTAATAGGGCAATAGCTGCCTGCTGCTCACTGGCAGTTGGCCATCTAATACGATCTTTAAAGATCTTTCCTTTTGCAATATTCAGTGCGATTGCCATATTTAACGCTACCTAAATTACTCCTGACTTACATCTCTAATTTTTGGTTCCGTCATCTGAATGAAATTGTGGTTGAAAAAATTCTGCTTTTCAAGTCTCCAAATGCGAAAAAGACATTTTTGAAAAAAATGGTTTTGACTAGTCAAAATGGTCAAGCCTTTGGCCTAATTGAGTTGAATCTATCGAGAAAGGCTTCACAAGTTCCTAATGGTGATCAGGCTTCTTTGAATTGTAATGGTTATGCAGACACAGACTACAGAGCGGCGATCGAAAAACAGACTTGCACAGACTATCCACAACCACTTGTGAATTTGTGATACATTTAAAACCGGCTTTTCTAATTGATAATGGAAACATTAGTGTTCCTTGCTAATAATCCGTTAATTTCCAGCGTGCTTCTTTTTCACCAATTCCTTGAAACACATTTTTAATATAGATGGTGTTACAAAAGTCATAGGGCGTTTGAATGGAGCATTGCAATATTGACCACAAATGGGTCAAATGCCTTCACGACTCTTATTCTGTACCACATTGGTGTTTTGTGGGGGATGATGCGAATTGGTTTGATTCACTCTCCAGATCACAAGTAAACAAAATACTTTAAAAAGTTTCTGCAAATGGACCAACTGACTACAACAGTGTCTTGAACGGCGCGTATAATCCAAGGATCTGGGTGAATTTTGAAAGTGCAGCGATTATTGATTTTATTACTTATTAGAATTTGGGGTATATGGCTTCTTGAGGGAAGTATGGCGAAGCTGGATTAAAGCAATAGCCGCAAGTTGCTCAGAAGTTGGACTGTGTGCTGGAGATTGGCGAATATTTGCCAAGGCATAGTTAAGTTTAATTGCGATATAAAAGACCTTCTTCAGATTAGATGATATTTTACCATTCCATAATCATGTTCAGACATTTGTGAACTTTTGCAACGTGAATGGCTTATGTAGTGATATGGCTTGTATAACACATGAGTGCACCGGAAAAAATCCAACTTTCATCCCGAAGGTGAAATATGTGGCTAACAAAACATAAAACGTAAAGTTCAGATTGCTCTTTCTGATAGTATGTAATCTCGTGTATATTGAAAAATGTCTACATTAGTTACAAGCGTTAACAATGGATGGCAGATCTTTGACACCACAATAGAAATGACTAATGCCTGTGCTCAAAATGGCGGAAATACGGAAATGCTCGGCGGATATTCCCATAATTATCTGTGCCAGTTACATACTATGAATGATATTCACTCATCAACCAAGTTCAATTGTAGGGTACACTCTGCAAAACTTTCAAACTCAACACCCCAAGAAGCAGCCGCTTGCCTCATGCCCTACTCGCATTAATAAAGTGAATCAAACAGTGTGAATAATTAACCCTTTCATGGACTTCAAGAGGTTTAATGTTGTCATCATCTTCACTTTTTTTGGAAAAAAAAAATTTGCACAAAATGACTAAAAACGAAATTACAATCAACGACAACTCCAACGGGTGGGGACCAAGCAAAGAACTAGTCAACGATATGGGAATGCCATTCGTATTATTCAACAAGAGTGAACGGTTGGGTAAAATTGCTGATTGGACAGCACCTACAGAAACAAAAGAAAATACAACCAATGTTCAACGAAAGAGACATCAAATGGACATTCCTACTCCTACTCCGTTCAACTATCAACCAAATCAGGAAGATGCGTCATTCTCTGTTGTTGACCGTGCTTCAGCAAGTAAATTTGGAATGAAATCATTAAAATCAAAGTCTCTACAAAGACAGCCAATGTTAAAGAAAGTCGTTAGATACGCTGAGAAGCAACCTAAAGCCAGAGAAACGTCAATCAAAATTAAAGATTCTTGGAAACTCATTGACGAATTAGACTTTTTCAGAATGGCGGATTTGTCATTTTATGTAGAAGGTGCTGAAGATATGTACGTATTGAAAATGGAAAAGATGAGTATTATCCTTGCACTCTTGATATTGATGAAGACAATTCGAGAGTACTATTTGTAGTACCTGATCCAACCTTTTTTTGAATGAATTAATCTCTAGTGCTGTTCACGGTATGCTCAATTATTATGATAAATCATACGACAAGATTACTACTAAAGCTCCAAAGAAGCTTGCAGCCACCACCAAAGTATTCGTCAATCCAACCGCTTCCGATGACGCTATTTTGAAAGAATTGGCAGAAAATGCTACCGAAAAATCAATTATTGCTACCGACACTGTTCTTGCTGCTTTAATGTGTTCACCTAGATCAATCTATTCTTGGGATATCATTATTTCCAAGAAAGGCAACCAATTGATTTTTGACAAGCGCTCAAGTGGGGTTTTGGGTAACCATTTTGATAATGATAGATTATAACACCGTTAATGAAAATGCAGCAGAGCCACCAGTCGAATCCACTGAAAAGGATACCAATATCAACTCTCATGAAGCTTTGGCATCCGAAGCCACTCAAATTAACAGAAACTTTTCACAACAGGTTGTTAGCGAGAGCACCAGAGTAGTATTCTCTAACCCTCATCCATTCATACAGGGTGACAGCTCGGAAGCACCGTCTACTGCTTACAGATATAGAAAATGGGATCTTGATGACATTACTCTTTACGCTAGAACCAAGTTGGACGCAGCAATGACAGGAAAAGGAGAATCTGCTGAACCAATTAATGAAGTTGTCGACAGTTCATTCCCGCTAAACACTACCCAATTCATCAAGGTTATTGCATTGAACGAGTTTGACTCTCATGCAGTTGGATCTGGCGGTGCACCAGATTGGACGTCCAAGTTGGATACCCAAAGAGGTGCTGTTATTGCTTCTGAAATGAAAAATAACAGCAACAAGTTGGCAAGATGGACCACTGAAGCTATCTTGGCTGGTTGTGACTACATGCGTCTAGGATTTGTTAGCAGATCCTCAGTGAGAGACCGCAAGAGACACCAAATATTAGGTACCACTTTGCTTCGCCCAGAAGATTTTGCAGAGCAAATCAACCTGAACATTGGAAATGGATGGGGTATCATTAAAGCATTTGCCGATATCTGCTATGACCGTTTGTCTGATGGCAAATTCATTTTGATGCGTGATCCTACCAAACCTTTGTTAAGATTGTATCAAGTATCTGTTCAAGCTGCCGAACCAATTGAAATATTCGAGGAAGCTTTTGAAGAAGATGCTGAAGATGTTATCGATGAATAAAGATGTTATCTTTGCTCCGCTTAAATCAAAATCGCCGAATAGTCATACGCGTACTCCGTCTATAAGGCGAAATAATCATCCAGCAATACCATGCTTTCATTTTTTAGATCAACAAAGGCAGCTCCAATTGGTGCTACCACAAACAACTTCCAACCTGTTGTCACCGAGCAAAGGTACGATCTTGATCAAGAATTTCTTAAAATCCAACAAAGCAAAAACATTCACCAGAAACTGGATTTGCTGTTGTTGGATTTAGAAGAGTATATCAATGGCGAATAGCTTTATACTATAATAAATCACGATTAGCAAGTATTACTCTTTACACGCTTTCCAGACGGTCTGCAAGGCTAATAATTTCCGCCAAAAGGACAGCAAAAAGATCACTTGCAAAGGATTCCGCCAAAAGAACAGCAAAAAGATCACTTGCAAAGGATTCCGCCTCTTTTGGTATTTTAAATCCCAAAGTCTTTGATCTGTCAAGTACGAAAGAAAAAGTCGGGCCCTAAAATGGCGGCTGTGCATGACAGGCTATTTAAATCAGAGGTGCCCGAGATTTTGCACCTCAACCAACAAAATACAATGGACATTTACTCTGGTCAAGATCCAGACTACATCATCTTCACAAACAACTTTTCACAACCAGTGCAAATCTCTACTTATACCTCAACACAAGAATTCATGATTAAACCAGGGAGAACCAAAAAATGGAAAGCTGATACCGCAGACTTTCTGTTGATTTATCACCCTGATTGGAAGCGGTTCAAGCTCGGAATCAATGGAACTATTGGTATATACGTTTTACCTGGCTCACACATCTTTTTCAACAAACCGCAGATTCAACTACCAGATAATGTATCCATGATCCCTCATAAACGAAACAGAATTGCAATTCACAACTTATCCAAGCAGGAATTAAACGTCTGGGTTACAACTTGTGCAGCTGGCAATGCGTCTGGTACTCCACTGGCATTCAAGCAAATTCGCGAGTCCAGCAGAGATCGGCCAGAGTTTATCTTGATCCGCAAAGAAGACGGGGAGGAATTTGGGTTCTTGTGTCCTCCTGGATTCCAAATTATCGTCAATCCTTTTACAAAGTCATTATTCAAGTCATTATCCCCAATCAAAAATGCTGTAATGGTTTCCACAGCCAAATGTAGTTCAATTATCACAAACTTTAGAACCTCACTCCTAACTCATAACTGACTGTATTTATAATAAATGAAATATATTAGTGTCTTACTCTATGTGATTTTGACATTTTCAGCTTCTTTGATGCAAATTCTTCCGCTTTTCTCTTTCTGCTCTTCATCTTCATTTCATTTTTCTTGATTTTCATCTGTGCGCTTGTTTTAGGGTCTGTAATAGCAAGCATATTTCTCTGCTGTTTCTTTTCTCTTCTTGAATTTTGAATTTTTTCATGGACACTCTGATATACTTCAAGGTATTCGGTAGTTCCAGCTTGTTTCTGCAAAAGGGCCATGACTTCTGATGCCAACTGTTTCAGATTATCTATATCAAAAGGAATGTACCTGCATCCTCACCTTTGAAGGTTTCATCCTTTTCTGTGTAGTACAAAGTAGTCACCATCAATTGCAAGTATTCTTTTGAACTTTCCTTAGGGATCAAATTGAAAACTGCTGCAAACCACTGGAAAACGCTGGATCTCTAAATATTAATACAAGGTACCAGGATAATTCCTCTCTTTTTCGCTGCATCTGCCCTGGCTAAATAATACAGACGTTTTGTTAGCCACAATAACCCACAAATCTTTCGAGTTTCTTGGCTCTCATCGTGCTCGTCCTCCTCATCTTCAGACTCCTGTTCGTTTGAATCCATAAATGGTATCATTGTTTTTGCAATAAAGAATAGATTCTTCACAATCTGCTTTGCCAATTGGCTAGTGACATAATCCGAGTCTAATTGATCACAGAATTTTCTTGCCAAGTGCTTCAATTTCACTTCCTCATCAAGAACGACATGCGGTTGCTGCTGATTTGAAGATTTGGTAACTACTCTGGTTTCTGGGCTGATATGTGCAAACAATGAGCCAAGAAGTTGACTGCAGATTAAGCGAATCCATTGATGTGGATGCAACATCAACGCAACGATCTTCTCCCATAGGTCACCATTTTCACAAAACAAGACTGTTGGGTAAACCTTTAGTATTTTGGATATTGATTTAAGCGCCATGTAACCGATTTCCCACTTGTCCAACTCTTGGTCCAGTTCTGAAATAGCTTCTAGATTTTCATTCCAGTCATCCAAGCAAATTTGTAGCGCATCATTCAAGTGTTCAAACCATTTCAGGAGCCATAATTTAGATTGTTCTCCAAATGCTTCGACTAAAATTCCAATTAATTGGCAGGATATTAATTGCATTTCACTTTGTCCTTGGCCAAACCATTTCGAAACCAATTCAATATGCTTTTCCATTTTGTTCACACCAATTCTTATCACGGTAGCCTTGATTAGATCTGCAGCCATTTCTTTGCATTTAGCAGACTCGTCGTTGGCTAGGGACATGATAATGGCCAATAGCAACATGTCAGAATGCTCATTAAACACTTCATCGCTTAGTTTAACCGCAGCAGTTTTGAAGAATTCAAGAACAGACAGACGACCACTTTCAAATTCATACTCTAGATTTGATACCAAGTAAGACATTAGCTTTTTCATTCGAGCATTTCCATGAGGATAGTCGACCAAGAATTGCATAAATGATGATCGACATAAATCCCGAACTTGACCACTCTGACTAACCACCAAAACTTTGGCCACTTTGTCCATCAAGTCATACATTTCATTGGATATTATCTTCCTTGAGAGAATAGCACGAATTAGTGAGAAAGTATTCGATTGTTTGTTTTGATCCTCCAAGTCTGGTCCTAACAATCCAAGGAGTGCAATAATTGGTTTTTCTGGGACTTTGACCTGTTTACAATCTCGAAGCACGATTGTCAATAATTTAAAGCATTGCTGAATCAATTCACTATCAGTGGATCCAGATTTGGCTATTATTTGAAAAATCCTCTTGACCGCCACAGGTATGGTGTCTGGTAGATTTGGAAGTGGAGCTTTGATGATCAGCGAGAATATTTTAACCGCTAAAACTGTTATGGATGCATATTTGGAGTATAGAGATTTGCCCAAGTGATTTACCAGCGGATCGAGCAGCTGCAAATGTTTTTTATCGTTCAAAACAATCCTCTCCCTTTTCAAACTAGTCAGCAGCAAGGAGAGACCAAATTCAATGAATAGATGAACATTTGATTCATAATACTTCATAGTGACGGTCGCATCCGAACGTTTAAGCTGAACTTTGATGTGCTTATTAGTCGAGTCTTTTTCGTGAATGTCAGCTTGAGCAAGAGGTAAACTTTCGGATAGCAATTGATGAACAAATACCATGAATTCTTCAATATTAACCGATGGGTTGGAATTTAAACCCAAAGCAATTTTTCTAAACAATTCCTCCAGTTGCCTAATGACTTTAATTTGATTAGCTTCAAGCATCTGAGCTTTAATCGGTAGCAATATCTCTTTGAGTTCCCCAAAAGACATCAACCGTGAGAGATATTCCAGTGTGTCATAACTTTTAGTTGTTTTAATTTCTCGCATCTTTCCTTTTAATTCTTGGACTTCTCTCTCCTGGCCAGTTTCACCAAAAATATCGTGCATAGAAATTTCAACAATTGGCTTCACACAGTTGTTGATTGATTCTACAGGAAATTTGTCCACATTTTCAGCCATTATAGCATGCAATGTGTATCCAAGTACATGCAGTTGGTAACCTCTCTTTAAAGCAGTCTGCAGTCCCTGAATAATGTACAACAAGTAATCTGGACCAAGCATTGTGGATATTGTGACCAGGGTGGATCGGCAGCTATCTCTGGTAGATTGTAAGTGAGATGATAGGATATTGCAAAGAGTTGTAATCAGTTTAGGTAAATGGATATGCAGAGACTTTTGGGGCAATAATTTGAGTAATTTTGTGATAGAAATTGCTAAAGGTGTTCTAATTGGAATGGTTTCATCATTTTTCACATCCAATAATCGCTGCAAGTTTGGTAAGAGCTTTTGTGTAACAACACTGTGGACCTTTTCTGCTTCATCTTGGGTTTGATCAACTTCCATCTCACTCGAATCATCTTCATCGCCATCTTCCTTTGGCTCTTCGTCTTTGGAAATGATATCTTCCGAAGCATCTTTTGGCAATTCCATTTTAAAGTGAAAGTTATCCAATATTTGAATAACCAATCTAATCAATACTTTTTCGAGATCTGGTTTGAGTGTAAAGCAATTCATAAATCTTTTCAAACTAGCATAGTACTGTCCCCATTTTAAAACTCCGCACAGAGCTCCAATTGTTGTCACGGCCTCGTTGATTACATTATGGTCATGGGTACGGCTAGATTCGAAAATAAAATGAGCAACCATAGACACAAAAATGTTGGAAACGTTATTTGGTGAAAGCTTATGCTCTTGAGCCATTTGAGCCAAGAATCGTAATGCTCGAAGACGTCTATGAACTTGCAAGTGAGTGATGTTGCTAAAGAAATTGGTTTCATCATCGCTTTGAATACCTAAAAGACACACCATATCCTGAAACTCTGGAAGTGCTTGATGTAATTGAACCAAATATCCAAGTAGGATAATAAACTCTTGTCTTACCACTAAAGTGGGCAATTTTATCCCCTTCTTCAATTCAGGGAAAATCAGTCGCAAGATATAGTTTTTGTAATTATTAGATTCTCCTTCGTCCTGAACTTTGACAGATCTTTCAATGAACCGTTTGATTCCAAAAGATGCGGCTGTTCTAATTGAGAATTCTTCTGGATCTTTCACAAAGAACACAAAATTGTAAAGCAATGGCTTCCAGCTTATCAAATCCAAAGTCTTGTAGTCATGTTGATTGATTTGTGTATATGACTGGAATCGGCGTTCGAAATCGGGCTCGTCCATTCTCTTCAACGACTGTGCATTGAGATTTTCCAAATGATTATAAGCATTCACTAATTCAGGCTCTTTTTGACTGAATACTTTGAATACGTTCAAAAGTTCACTTCTGGCTTCCCTAGTTTCCAGCACAGAAAAAAGTTGAGAAATTGGTTGGTAATAATGTGTGTCAGAAGGTTTTGATATTGGGAGGAACGGAATGAAATGCCTAAAGATTTGCAGAATTTCGACTTTGGTAGATTCTGGTACTGCCTTGACACTGCTCTTGAGGAATGGCATCAAAATATTCACCAGCTTTTCTGCGACACTACTTGATTCGACAAACGAGCTTACACGAGATAATAGTCTGATAATTCTTGTAGAAATGTTATCTCTATTCAACTTTGCATTGCTTGACTTGTCTTCAAAGTTTAATGTAAGGACATATTCACACTTTTCTAGAAGAATGGCCAGATCTCCTTTCAGTAATTTCTCTACAATTTTCCTTTCAGGGAATTCGTCATGCAAGTCTTGGATATTTTCCACAATATTGAGAACAAAGGACACTACAGTCTCCTGTACTTTCTTTGCTCCAAGTAACATAATCAAACCACGAATCAGCCCTCCATTAAACTGCTTCAAATATTCGACATAGTTGATGTGTTTTGACCAGGCTCCAATAAGCTCCATTACAGCACTGGGCGCTTGAGTATTTTCAATTTCAAACTTGTCAACTCTAGAATCAATCACACTTGTGAAAATCTGTGGAATGTAGACAGTGAAGTCAAAATCCACATCGATTGAAAATAAAATAGTAAGCCGTTTAAGTGCGAGCAATCTAATTTGTCTAGCTTGAGTTTTGATAAAATCTTCATCTTGATCCAAGTTCACCAATTCTTCGGAATAATGGAGCAAATTTATAATGGTAGACATAATGGATGGTAAACAAGGCTGAACCAATGTGCGTAATTGCTTAATGAAATCTTCCAGTACTGTGAGGAACCCAATCTGCTTCTTCAACGAGGAAATAGAGCCCAATTTTAAATCAGGAACAACGTGATATTCCTTTACTTCTGATTGCCCAATGAGCAACTTGAATGGTTCAAGCATTAGATTCATCATTTCAATTCGTTCAGATTCATGCATAGTTGCTAGGAAATTAAAAATAGCAGTTCTTCTGGCTTTGATTCCAGTTTTGGAAGAGTTTCTACCTTTTCTGCTGACAATTTTCCCATACAGTATCCGAAGAACTACAATGACCAACTTTTCATATTCATCATGATTTAGCTGGGTCTTTACGTGTGTAATGTCCACCGCTGCAAGTGTATCGCGTAAACGTTCATCTGATACCAACCCATTTAGTTCCTCTGCATATTTCACCATCCCCTGATACTGCCAAGTGTATATACAATCCAATGCAAGCTGCTGTAGTTTTCCATCACCATTTGCCAAAAGGTTAAGGAAGCTGCTGTATAAAGTTTCATGTAGATGCATTTTTCTTGGCTTTTTCTGCTTTGAGAACATTGTCAAATAGGCAGATATCTTTCTTCTGGCATGAGTTGTACCACTTTCTTCATCAGAATCAAACTCTTGATTAAAGATATTCAAGAATAGCGGTACAATGAAATTCGAATGCGCTAGCATCACAGAAGGCATCTCCCCAAGGGATTTGATTAGTAATGTATAAATATTTGTAAAGTCAACCATTGGCGATTCTGGTAGAGTATTGTTGAAGAATACTTGTAGATTGAACAGTGCAAGATTAGCATAGGAATCCACTACAAAGTTCCAAGTTCGATTCCAATCATTGAGATTTGTGCATTCAAAGGACACTAGTGGTGCTTTCCTTTTGTCGATTTTTGTCAAAGGTGGTGCAGAGATTTTCTGTAGTGATAAAGGTGGTGGCTGTTCTGCTCGACAGACGTTTTCCAAACAAGATTTGAAGCAACTCCAAAATAACTCAGAGTTGAAATTAGCACACACCACTAAAGTTTGGGTTACTTGTGGCCACAGTGGGGCAAAGTTTACACTATACTGTGCCAAACAGAACTTGGGGATAACAAATAGATATTGAGGAGGAATACAATTGCTAGTGAGTAAAGTTTCTAGCTTTCGTAATAATATTGGCTTTTCTCTTTCATATTCAATTGAATTGGGTGTGCTTTCCAATTGACAGCATATTTCGAAAACACTACATGGGCCAGAGTATGAACTGGTTGGTAAAACTTCAGCAGCGGTAAACAATGCAAGGATTTTCATAGTTTCTAATCTAATATTGGAGTCAAATGAAGCGATATTTGACTTTAAAGTAACTAGAATGCTATCCAAACAACCGCTGTCCAATAGTTCTGGGTAGATTGGCTTTAATGCTTCATAGACGGAGAACATGCCCTTCAAGTAACCAACGTTGGATGCACATTTTGGTAGCATTTTCAAAACTGTAGGCAGGAAATCCTTCAACGACTCAACATTTCTAGTTTTGACTGAAAAATCCCCTACTTTTGTTACCAAGTGACCAACAAGACTTTGCAACACCTGCATTCGTTCTCCTTGTAAAATATCGGCATCGTACTGAGAATCATCGCCTTTTTCAATGATTTTCAGTAATTTGATAATCAAACTTGTTACAATTCTGAAATATTCTGCAAATTCAAATTCAAAGTATGACAAAGCCGACAAGCAAGAATAAATTGTTCCTACATTTTCAATTTCGTCTTCGGATATTGAATTACTAAAATGAACCGACTCTAATTTCTTTATCACTAATCCAGGGATTACACTGTTCTTGATTAGTCCATTACTGGCGATCAATGAATGAGTGGTTGTATGCAAAATTGTCCTTATTTCATGGTGTTCGAAAAGACATGAAAGAAATGTTATACAAGATTTGCAATCGTGATCCCAATTATCTTGAATCATTCTAAGTAAGATTAGTTGTACCTTAAAATATCGGGAAGTAATAACCTGCCAAAATATTGATAGGATTTGTCCAGTAAAAAGTTGTAAAATTCAATTGAGAGCCTGGTATTCTACCGTCAAAACTGAGCTACCTTTACACCAGAAACTCTATCCAATAGTTTCTTACTGGCCAATGTTTCCGGCAGAGGGCTGGATAACAAAAATACTGCAAACAACTTTAGTCCACCCCGCACCAAGTCATTTTGCATGGAAAAGGTTTCTTTGTCGGAATCTAAATTAATCAAGAGTTACATTTTGCGAGAGTGTAGTCGTTAACAAGCTGAATGCGATCCAGCAATTCTTTGTAGTTGGCTATTCTAGTTCCTTTTCGGAGTCCAGTCCAAATAGTAAGCAAATCAATTATTACACTTAGTTCTTGGGTTTTTTCATTTCGGATCAGTTCATCCAATATTTTGTAAATGGTTAGCCAAAAGTCTGTCATAGTTTCCTTAGATCCAAAATGACCAATGAGAATAAATAGTTTTTCGAGCACAGGTTTGGTCGTTTGAATTGACTTGAAACTAACTTCAATCAAGGCTTGAATGATAAGCGGGCTTCTGGAATAGAATTGCTGATTCACTTTAAGAGTTTCAAAGAACACCATGGCAACTGATTCAATATAAACGTTATGCTTAACAGGCTCTGAATCTTCCCCTTGTGGTATTTCATCAATATCCATTTCATTGTCCAGAGTACCCAAAATGTACTGGTAAATGCTGCTTGGCTGCTTGCTTTTACGTAATATGAATCCAAACGCTTCACTCGCGAACAATCTGATATGTAGCTTTTCATTTCTAAATAATGGCATGAATATATCAAATATCTTGTCCAAATCCTCTGTAAGTTGCGTTTGCAGATATTTGAAAATAGTTGAAATCGAGGTGAATATTACGTCTAGAATTTCGGGTGGTGTTTTGTAGTTGATGATTGAGACTATCTTGGTTAATACTGGGGGAATAGAGCCATAGACTTCTGATTGCAAATCCTGGATTAAGGCGATGAGTAATCTGATATCAGTTAATGATTACGATAAAATAGGTTCAATACAGGATTCGTGGTCTAAATACTGGATGGAGATTTCAACAATCTGGTCCTTGTGGTATAATATTTCTACCAAAGATCTTGAAATGCTTCTTATCTGTTGCTGGTATTCCCTGTATTCATTCGTCAAGTTCAACTCGAGATATTTGTCATATTCACTCATGAAAAATGATTCTGTTTCCTCCTGCTTTTGAACTTTATGAATATTGATTTTCACATCTTTGATTCTATCATTGAAAGATTGAAACTAGTCTTAATTTAAATTACTTTGAAACGGTTTGAGCCATGTTTGTTCAACTGTTTGACTTCCATTTTGTTGTGAAAAAAAAAAGAAAAAATAAAAATAAACTGGCTGATACAGAGTGACTTGGTTTGGCCAGGCCGTTTATATCGCACCCCAGAACATCATCGTCTGAGTTTGGAAATATTCGCAGAGTATCGTTGGCAGAGTTCAGGTTGTAATTTTTTGATTCCATCACAGCACAAACTGTCAACGAATATATGAATAATAAGTTTTTATTAACTTTTCCTAAATAAATCCTTAAATGATGCAAAATTAAGTTTAAATGCTAAGTTAGAAACAATCTTACAGTTCTGCAATGTTCATTGGCATTTCTTCTACTTGAGTGTTGTAGAACTTTTCAATTTCACGATGCATTGGAATATCATCGGTGGTAATAAAGTTAATAGCAACACCTTTACGACCGAAACGACCACCACGACCGATACGATGGATGTAGTTTTCCTTATTAGTTGGTAAATCATAGTTGATTACAAGAGAGACCTGTTGTACATCGATACCTCTAGCCAAAATATCAGTAGTAATAAGGACACGGGAAGCACCAGAACGGAAATCTTTCATAATTTTGGAACGTTCTTCCTGACTCATTTCACCATGCTACGATTAATAAACAGTTACCAAAGCGGAAACAGTAAAGTCTCTTTCAGTCATGTTTTGAGTGAGCCAGTCAACTCTTCTTTTGGTGTTTGCGAAAATAACAGCTTGGGCAACGGTAACAGTGTCATACAAGTCACAGAGAGTATCAAGCTTCCATTCTTCCTTGTCTACAGCAACAAAGAATTGCTTAATACCTTCAAGAGTAAGTTCATCTCTCTTTACAAGAATTCTAATTGGGTTGTTCATGAATGACTTTGTGACTTCCAAAACTTCGCCAGGCATGGTTGCAGACAACAATACAACTTGGATAGAAGTTGGCATAAGTTGGAACACTTCGTAAATTTGCTCTTTGAAACCACGAGACAACATTTCATCAGCTTCATCAAGAACAAACATTTTAATGTGATCTGCACGGAGATATCCTCTATTGATCATATCGAATACACGACCTGGAGTTCCGATAACAACCTGTGGACCTGCTTCTAGTTTTTGTCTATCTTCTTGAATGCTAACACCACCAATAGATGCATGGCATTGAATGCCCATGTAGTCACTGAGGGCAACTACGACTTTTTGAATTTGAACGGCCAATTCACGGGTTGGGGCCAAAACTAAGGCTTGGCACTCTTGAAGGCTTGCATCGATGCTTTGCAAGATTGAAATAGAGAAAGTGGCAGTTTTACCAGTTCCTGACTGTGCTTGAGCAATAACATCATGCCCACGGAGAACTGGGAGAATAGCACGTTGTTGAATAACAGAAGGTTTTTCGAAACTGGATTAATTACATGTATACCCATAAGCGTAAATACCACGCAAAAGTTCGCTTTTAAGGTTCATTTCGTCAAAGGTCTCAGCAACATCATCGAAATTTCCCTAATGGTCAGAATATAAATCTACTTGAATTTCGTTTGCGTTGAGATCTCCAGCGAGTGGACCGTCATTGATTTTGTCAGAAGCCATATTGTTAAATTGTGAGTTTTTTTTTACTTTTTTTTTGATTTTCACCTACAAGCCACAAGCAATTATTTCCCCTGTGCTGAGTCAGAGCGCCTTTGTTCAAAACTGAAACAGTGTTTCAAATAAGCTTTTTTCAACTTTGCCTTTATATCGACTTTATTTTTTTTTGAATTTACGCGTACTTTTTTCTCAATGGATGAGGACGATCTTTTTGATGATTTGGATATTCCAGATGACTTGGATTTGGTGATACCTCAACAAACTGCCGCTGTAGATCCATTTGAGTCTGATTCGGATTTTGATATTGAAGAGGAGCGAATAAATTCGTACCTTCACTCGCCAGTGTTGTCCTCTAATGCTAGCGTGGTAGCATCAGATAACGAAGAAACGTTTGATGACATTGAATTTCCGCCAGGAGGTGTTAGCTGGAGTAATATTAACCGTGATGAAGATGATTCAAATCAAGAGATGGATTTACCAAACGCACATGAACTGATAGAAAGACTTAATAGGGTTAGAAATAGGGAGTATGGGGTTCCATACACACCACCTCTCACATGCAACCCTCCCACTCCTATTCCGTTCGATAAGCAAAATAATGCCACCCACAACACTATCGGATTGACAACTTTGACTATATCTAAAGATATCGATAGCCACAAGGAGGAAGGAAAGACTGCAATTGTCCTGGATAAACCAGAGACAAAGAATTCGAGTGATCAAAATAGTAACGATTTGATCGAGGTTATTCCGATTAGTGAACCAATAGAATGCAAGGAAACCCCAAATAATGGAGCAAAAGTAGCTAAATCATCTTTAAGGCTCATCACGCTAGAAGAGTTTCAGTCCCATAGTGTCCCTCAAATTCCAAAAGCAGTTGAACCACAGATTCATAGAATCAAACGACAAGATGACCACAAACCTAATGTACAATCAAATTGATATTAGACTTACATATCTAGAGGACCAGCTAGCATTGCCGGCAGCACTGCAAGTTCACGTTGGGCTACGCCTAGTTTGAGGGAAACCAAAAGACCACCAACATATCGCGTCGCATTTGGAAGAACTGTTCCAGGTAATCTTTGTTTGATGCAGATGAGAAAAGAAAACCAAAGAAGCCTGTTAAACCGCAGAAGCCAACTTTGATTCGAAATTTAGGACCTTCAAATCAACCTAAAGGTAGTTGGCAATAACTTTTAGTTGTGGGTAACATGACATATGACCCAATTGAGCAAACATGGAAGGGAAATGAAGCCATCTTGAAAGATTTTGAAGTACGCTCTTCCTCAAAGCCAAACTTTATCCCTTCAACAAGTCAAATTCCAACCCAAGTGGGAAATATGGTTTTTGACAACGTAAAAATGTGCTGGGTTGGCAATGAGCTGTCAAAAGAAGAAACCGATTTGTTTGATGAGATTGACGAGCTAACTGAACCAAGTATTTTGATTTAATTTAGAAAAACAAACGTGGATCAAACTAGAAATCGCTGAAAAGAAGGCATTCTACTTGTCCGAAAATAGACACAAACTTCTTATTGGTAGTTGGTACCCAAGAGTGTTTCGGGAAAACCGCCCAATTACTCGAGATACTTCCAAATCCTACCTTTATGATATTAGAAACATTTAATCGAAAATATAATAAAACTTGTTTATTCAGAATCTAATTAAATCCTGAACGTTTCCACTGAGTGTTGGAATGTGGAAGAAAGAATGTCGAAATGTCACTATCACTCGCACAATAGGTGAACTTGTCGCTGCCTATGCCATCATTACAGGTTTTTCCATTATTGCTTGAACTACAGTTAAAAGTATAAATTACAACATAATCCATGCATTGTCACCCGCCAGACCATTTTGCTCTCCAGCATACTGAATTGCAGGCATTGATTTATCTCTGTTTGCAGCAGAGACTCCATATTCACCCATGTATACTGGCTTCTCGACAGATTTTCCTGTATTCACATGTTCAATGACTGAATTTACGGCATTAGTTGGGTCTTGCGAGTCACCGTGATAATTATGGAATCCAAGCACATCCACCGCTAGCAGTCGGGCATTTCCTTCGTAGTCGCACCCATGGGGATAATAATCTCCAAAGTTATTCCCATTCAAGTAGTATCCCTCTTCTCCATTTCAATGATCATAAACGTGGGGTCATTTTTGTTTGCGATCCCAGTATATCTGTTTACATGATTCAAAAGCTGATACAACCAGAATTTGTAGGCATTAGAGAGGTTGCGATTTTCAAATTTTGACCACAAAAAAAATGTTGAGAACAGTTAGATTATTTCAACTGACAATCAAACCAAGATTTGCTCCAGTAGCATTCTATGCATCAAAAAAAGGAGCGAAACAAAGCAAACAAGTTCAGGAAGTTGATGAGCCTCCGTTTGATATGACTCCATTTATCACTAGGATGGACAAGTCACTGGAAGCATTTAAAACCTCCCTCGAAAAGATCAGAGTGGGAAGGGCAAATCCAAATATTCTTGACCCAATCATGGTAGAATTAGACAACAAGAGAATGCCCCTATCGCAAGTTGCACAAATTCATGTAAAGGATGCCAATACGCTGATGGTAGTGGTTCCAGACGAAAAGGTAATTCGTTTTAATCCAGCTTACTGCTGTGGTGGAGCGCTCCATGAAAACTGCCAACTTGAGTTTGAATCCACAGAAGCAGGACAATTTAACACTCAAAGTACCAATTCCAAAAATGACTGCTGAATACAAACAATCGCTAGTTAAGCAAATTCATTCCAACGCAGAGAAATCTAAGATCGGAATCAGAAATATTCGCCAAGACGCTCGCAAAATAATTAAAAAAGATAAATCCAAGGATGTTGTGAAGCGAAATGAAGATGCTGTTCAGAAAAAGACGGATGACTTTATCAAAAAGATCGATGACTTGATGGCTGCAAAGGAAAAGGAATTATCTCAATAAACATAATCTAACCGATCTGAGCATTAGTTTGTGGTATATCAACCATCGACTGTAACAGGAATCATATAGGCTAGATTCTGTTGGATAGCAAATATCGGTACAATCCAATAGAATTAACAACTGAAAAACTAATCAAGTGGAGGTGATTTTCCAGTTAAAACAATCCTTATCCTTTGCCAAGCACATTTTGTCTGTTGAAATCTTGTGTCCACTGAAACTAAATCAAAGGACCCAAGGACCTGATTAAACAATCAAAATAGAAGTTGTAGGGCGGCAAGTTTGAAGCATAACCATGCTGCCAACTATCGCTCGGCCGCAAGATAATCTATCCATGTCCCTGTGTTCCCATTTATGTTTAATGACTCGTTAAGTCCAGCGCTTTGTCTTTCTAGGCATCAGGTGGCTGAATGGAAAGCCTTTGACCATAAATCAAACATTATCTTTTCTCAATGAAAAAGTGCAAACTGTAGGTTTAGAAAAAAGTGAGATATCAATAATTGCTTGGCGTGTATTAGAGTTGCGAGTGTGGAAAATTCATTCGGCCAACGGAGATCGTGCCGTACGTTCCTTGTGTGACTGTCTGATCAATGCCATGTGATGTCTGTACCATTTAAATACACGAAAAGATTATCTTTTACATTAATGATTTTAACTCTGCTACTGTCTGCCGTCAGCTGCTTGCAGCCTCCTCTCGCAACTCAAGGGAAATTCTTTGTAGACGTTAATGGAGAGAAAATACATTTGCATTGTTCTGCATGGTCGGGAGTTCATCAAAAGGAATTCTTGAATTATGGTATGGAAAATCAACCACTATCTGTTTTAGCAGACAACTTTAAATCTGCTGGTTTCAATTGCGTGAGATATCAATTCTCGGCTCAGGTGGTAAAAACCAATCCCGTGGTTAATACCACATTGGTCGAAAAATACAATCCGCAATTCATCGGAAAGACTGCATTGGAAGTAGTAGACTCGGTATTTGCTGAATTGTCCAAACGTGAAATAATGATCATCTTGGACTATCATATGTTGGACGCTGGTGGCTGTTGTTCTCCTTTAGATCAAAATGGTGGTTGGTACAATTCTCGATGGAGCAAAGAAGACGTTCAAGCTCAGTTAGTCACAATGGTAAACAGGTACAAGAGTAACCCATGGGTTATAGGTGTGGATGTTAGAAATGAAGTTCGTTCAATGTACGATCTTATCGGAAACACTCAGATTCCTAATCCATTTTCCCTCTTTATGCCAAATTGGGGACAAGGGGGAAGTTGGGATTGGGCCGTTGAAGCTGAAAGGCTCGGTAATGCTGTACTGGCTGCCAACCCAAATATGCTTATTATGATTCAAGGATTCTATCAGATTCAGCTCTCCGAACTGTGGTTTTGGCTTACCCACAGCAAGAACAATTGCAGAAGACCTAGAATACCACAAGTGCTTACACTGGATCAGATCAAAAGACGACCAATTAATTTGAATGTTCCTCAAAGGCTAGTATATTCATGCCACACATATGACTTTTTCTATGACTTTGATGTGTACAATATGACATATACTGAATGGAAATCTCAAACTCAATACTATTGGGGAGATGTTGCCGATCTACCTGATGTTCCATTCTTCCTGGGTGAGTTTGGCACTAACCACAATGCAGATGGGCTTAATACCAACTTTTTCAAGTATTTGATGCAATATATCAAAGAAAAAAAGATGCATTGGGCTTACTGGGCTTATGAAGGCACCTATGCCAATCCAAATCCAAGTCAATGTGCGTTAGCACCACCTAGCTTTTTGATAAATGAAGATAGAACAATGATGAATTCATACGGCCTGCTAAACACGACATACAATGGATTTGCCTATCCGCCTCAACTTGCTGAATTACAATCAATCATGTTTAAAGATATTTAGAATATATTCACTTGCTTATAAAAACAAATTTGGTTTCAAATTGATACAATTTCCTAAAGGAATAAAAAAGTGATTTATTAATATTAATCGATGATACTGTAAGCTTTGAGAAGTTAAATTGAGGGTCCCTAATATTAGAAACTTTTACCGTATAACCATTGGCGAGTCTACAAGTTATGCTTTTCCATCTTGCAGTTCGTGCTTCCAAGCAAGTTTTCGGATTGAGCATTCTAGCAATATAGATTGGATATGTGTTGGCATTTTTGAAAGATCTAGGGGTATCAGAAACTGAAGGTTCAGTGAGAACCATTGATTCAGTATCGACAAAGTGTTGACTAGCAACCACAGGTTCCGGAGAAATTAATTGCACATTGGAAACCAATTTTTCAGTATGATTGAATGATTCTTCAGCGCTCAAAGGTTCAGTAGGGACAAACAGTTCGTCAAGAACTAACTCGTCAACAACACTGGATAGTCGAGCATCAACTAAAAGATTGGCGGCAATCAATGGCCCGGTATTTACGAAAGGTTCAGTAGCAGCATTTTGCTCCACAGGAATCAATGCATCAGCAGGAATCAATGCTAGAGTAGGAACCGCTGGAAGAAAATCTTCTGCAACGAACACATGGTCAGAAACAGTTTCTAGTGGATACAATTCGTAGCAGTATTCAATCATATCCTCGGCAACCTAAATTAATCCCGCTTTACCAAATCATTTTTAAGGAGCAAATGCGATTGGTACGCGCTTTTGCTCTCATGTTCTAACTTTTGTTGGTGATTAAAGAGAACAGCACTCAATACCATGCCTAGATTAGCAGCAGTCATCTTGTTCACACAAGCATTCGTTGAAATTCTAATTAATTATAGATTACCTCTTCAAGTGGTACAGCAATTCTTTCAATACGCTTTCACTAACTGCAGGAATGCTGCTAATCTTCTCCTTAATAATAGAAACTCTTTCAGGGGGCGGAAGCGCAGAGTTGGTGATTCTCTCAGCTGCTGGGTATACGAATAGGTCTTGTGGAAGTTGCCTAAAGAAGTGCTTGATTAAGCCAGCTACAACATTAATATCAACTTGATCCAAAGAACCTAGGACATTGCCTTCAGAGGCCTCGGCTTTAATCTGTAAAGCCTTGATTTCGGAAGCTTTCGCAGGGACGCGATAAACACCTTCGGTATCGATGCCTACATTAATTCAACATACCTCGAGTTTCTATAACTGCATACAATTGGTTTAGGATCGCGTTTGGCGAGCCATTGTTCGAAATATCCAATGGTACAGAAAACACTAAATTAAGAGCAGCCTTGGAAGGGTATTGGACAAACATCATTTCCTCTGGGACATAGGCAGTAGGGTTGATGTTTAAATGGGCTTTGCCATCAGGAATTACCACTAATTTTGACACCATTTGTGCGAATGAGTTACAGTCAGTGGCAAACTGTGCTACATTCAAATTAGCTTTTTCCAAAGCTTCTCCCAAGGACTGGCGTTGCAACTTTGCCAAGGCAACGCTTTTTCTATAAGAGGTTTCTAGATTTAGACACGCTTATACCTGCTGCCTCCATTCTGGCTTTCAAAGTAAAGAGCTATAATTAAAACGATTTTACCTTGGTGGGATTCTTGGTTTTTGCAGAAGATGCTGTCCAATAGGCTTGATGTTCTTTCTTCACCTCTGCTACAGCCTTTTTATAGTTGCGCTCTTGGGTTTTCAAGTCAGCAACATCAGATTTATCACGGCAGGTCTTTCTATGGCCAAGTTCGATACGCACCAGCTCGTGAAATATCTCTAGGTCCTTTGCTTTAGCACGAACTTTGGTCTTTTTCTATGTTAGGCAATTTTACCATTTTTTGACAGGACTTTCTAACCGCAGCGTCGAATTCTCGAAGGAAAGAAAGAGAGGAGCTCCACATAGTTTGGAATTGGCTAGTTATCTACAGTTAGGTAAAAGTTACTTTGTGGTTGAAATTCATGTTTACGCGAAGAGAAAAATAAGAATGTGGGCATGATGTAGGGATGCTAGGGCTAGGGTTAGAATAACAACCAATGCAACACTTTACGGTATTTAGTAGAAGAGTAATAGGTATCGGTGGTAGATATACCACGGAATACGTTTTCAATAGCATTTAGATCAGGATTCCAACGTTATTGAAATAGGCAGCTCAACCAATACCAAACCGGATATTGCCGATCCAAATGGATAATATTCATGCATTAAATTTTGAATAAATAGTTCAAATATATTTCTTTTACGTCTTCATTGATTCATCTATTTGCCAGTCAAAGTGTGGGTACAGCACGAATCACCACCACCTCAATACCGTTTATATTCCGATATTCATGCAGAAAAAAAGAATAGAAATTGATTGAATATTTTTATTAATTTTTTAGACAAACATTTTGATTGTATTATCAGCGCCAGAAGAGAAAATCCAAGGCTGGATAGGATGCCATTGACAGTCTAGAGCACCGAGTGATTCAACCCTTTCATGAGCACTCAAAGTTTTTAGAGGAACAATCAGAGGGTTTTGCATCAAATCATTGTACACCATGCCATGGAATAACAGGACAGAACCGTCATCAGAAGAAGAGGCAAAGAGAGGATATCTCTTATGATACGCAACTTGACGAACAGCTTCTTTATGGTAGCGCAACGTTTTGTAAGGCTTTGCAGAGAGGTCCATATCAAACCAGTGGATACGTTTATCATAGGTACCGATGATCAAGTTGTCCCCAGCAGGATGTATGTCAATACTAGATATCCATTTACATCCAGGCATAAGCTTTTTAACAAGTTCTTGCTTCACCAGGTTGTATACTTTGACTGAGCGTTGAGTCTATCGTTAGTTTTTTGATTACAGCAACAAACAAGAATGGTTTGGTTGGGTGGAAAATAACCTTCTGCACCAAGCCTTTGGACTTTTTGAATGGATTTTGGGTGGATCCTTTTGAAATTTGGTGAATCTGAACTGCTGCGGAATTGGCTACTATTAGTTGAAATTACCATCTGGAGAAACAGTTGCAAAATAATCACCTCTTCTGTGCCAGGCGATACTCGTAACAGCTTTTGGTAGGACTATATGTATAGAGTGACCATTGGAAATTTCTGCCGCTGTTGGTTTTTCCCACTTGACAGCACCAGTGTTTTTGACATTTTCCCAAGCGGTTGCAATTACCTGCTCAGTAGTTTCAGTAACCTCTTGACTAGCTAATCCTGGATTCAGTAGAATAACCTTCTCCCCAGTTGCAACCGCAATGAGAGAAACAGATTTGCTAGGACTCCAAGCAGCTGCCATTGGGATTTCATCAACTTTGACAGTCTTGAGGTTTCTTCCAGTGGCAATTTCCCAAATCCTCACAGTCTTGTCGTCTCCGCAAGATACAATCCACTGGCCAGTAGGGTCAAGACTGAAACTTCTAACTTTTGCAGAGTGCCCTTTATATGTGATTGACAACTTGGTAGGGAATGGTTTCAAGTCCTTTGGACTTGGAAGTTTTGGGATTAAAGATTCTGGGTCGATATCAAGCTAAAATTAGTTGAAATTACCTTTTGTTTAATAGTACGAGGACAAAGATATAAATCAAGGCATCTCTCAAATCTTTCCTGAATGAATCTCTTGTATGCCCCAACATGTCTGAGAGTAGAGTGTTTCTTTGGTAGAAAGTTATGCGGTCTATCTTCCGGATCCATTTCTTCCCATTCTTTTTCTTCTCCCTTTGTCAATAAATATTCGCTAGGTGGATTGTAGGATTCATTGTGTTCAGGAAGCTTGAGTTTTGGGGCTGGAATATGATTTTTCAAAGTATTTTCTTCTCCAGTGTTCGACCAGATGTCGTAGAACTTTGGTTTATCGGCAGTCTTCTTCTTTCCAGGTACAATTAAACCTGCTCTAATGGCTTTTGCGATTTTCATAATTTTGCTTGCTTCCAATTTGGATGGAATAAATCTTCTTTTAGGTTCGTGAGCTCCACTCAAAGGCATGACTTCTGTATTGCCAGAGAACCATTCAACAGTAGGTTCGTAAGGATCATACATTGTTTCTGGGAATTGATGTTGCTGGATTCGCTTGAGCATCTCTAGTTCTTCCTTGTTCAACACGATATTTTTGCCTTCCAACTTGTCATACACGGAGCGCCTAGCATAAGTATAATTTACCAAGCGTTCTTGTCATCCATGGTGCTCAGGAACTTATCCAAGTCGTCTCCTTGTGCAGGACGCATAATTTTGTTTCCATTAACATCATAGCCAATATGCGGATAGTCGTTATACCATTCCATGGGAATATTTCCAACAGTGTTGTGTAATTCCTCATCAGAGGTGTCACTGTCATACACAGGGTCAATTTCTGGCAGCTGCTTTCTTCTCAATACTCGAACTCTTTTTTCTTCAAAGTCTTCGTAAATATCAGATGCTTGAGAATCAACTTCAGTGTCCAAATCTTCAACTTGGTCATCCACATCCTTGTATTCCTTTTCATCTCCGGTTGCTTCATCTTCCGATTCGATGTCGCCTTCATCGAATTCTTCGTTGATGTCGATTTCTGGAAATTCTTCCTCTTCAACCTCTTTTAAATTCTTTCGTTTTCCCATTTCTTCAACTGAAAAAAAAAGAAAAAAATAATTTCAAATCGCAATGGAGCACTACAAGAAAACAAAAACGGAAACGGAACCTGTACCCGAATTAGAAGGAATAAATCCGCTAGTAGCAATTAATAATGGTAAAATCCCCAACTATGTGAATGTGTGTACAAAAATCCTGCAATCTGAAAATGAAGTGTATTTGTATGGATGTGGATTCGCTGTAAACAAGACAGTAACTGTCACTGAAATTTTGAAGAGGAATATTGAAGATTTAAGTGTAGATATATGTATATTTAATGTCCCGGAAGCTGATTATTGGGAAAGTATAAGCGGCGACCTTGATGTCCTCAAAGTCATTCGAAACCTTCCAGGGATAAGGATAAAATTGTCAACCAAAGAATAGACTAATAAATCTTCATTAAAACAAACAGTTATTATTAAAATCACATGAAGGGTTTGGCAGTGTTTCCCAAATTTGAAGGCAAGTTGGGATACACAGTCTCTCTGGAAAACTTGCTTTGGATTCGCTTTCCATAAGGCGTGTTTCGTATTACAGGTAATATTGGACGAATGCACTCAATGAGCTAGATCAGCAGGATTTTACCATGTTTCTTTGTTCTGGGGCGGCGCAATCAAGAGCAGTTTGCACTACATAGTTTGCAAAAGAGTCACACAGTAGTTTTTCTAGTCGTCTTTCATCGAGTAGCTCTGCAATCAGGTGACTGCGAAGCTTTGGGCTAGAAACGCGGATACACTTTATCAGGCTAAAAGTACCTTTTCGATCACATTGGAGCTGAATTTTTGGATTGATAAAAGGCAAACATTACCAACAAATTGTTGAATGATACATTCAGAGTACTTTAGGTCTCCTAGATCCAAGACATATTGCACTACATAATTCCCAAATGGATCCTACATTTAGAACAGAGTACTTGAACGAGAACAAGGGCATTTTTGGCAATTTCGGTAACCACTTGAGTTCTTTGACTCTCAATTGCGAAATCAATACATCTTTGCATTACACAGCAACCGTGTCTATGTGTAGCAACTTGGACGCAATTACTGGTGACCGCATCAAAGACAAACTATGTTAGGCTGGGTTTACTTGATTGTCATCACTGCACAGTTTGTTTAGGCATTTTTGTATGACATGATTACCGTTAAGATCTTTAATTAGACTCACGGCGTCAGTGTTTAAAGCATTAGTTATTGTTTGTATTTGATATGGATTCGATGCAGCATCTATTAGCTTCTGCACTGCTCTCGTCCCGTGCATATTAAGTGAAATGTAGATCAGTTCTGGTGCGACAAGCTGAACAATCTCGGATCGTTGCTCATCCGAACAAAACTCGATGAGTTTCTGGCACAAATAATTTCCAAATGGATCTAAGTTAATATTAGGTCACCAATCATTAGTTCAGTAAAGTAAGTAAATATTTCTCCCAAAATAACTTTGATTGCAGTCTGCTGAAGATCTTCAATCTGCTTTTGAAGAAACCGACACCCATATTGGTCTTTGCAGAGAAAGTAGATTTGACCAACTAAATCGTCCAAAGTTAGCGAGGCATATCGATTGACTAGATTAATTTAATTTACGCTCTTCCTCGCTGCTCTTTCGAATTTTTGGATTTACAGGCTTTTGATATAATGTTGAATAGTGCGCAGCGGTATATGGTTTAATTGATTGCATCTGAAGTTGGCGGTTTTGAACCTGGGGTAAATTTGTAATGTGTGCAAAATGACAGCGATCACCTCTAGAACAGAATCCTTGGAGAAAATATCGGCAAATACCATACCCTGCGGTAGATTCTGGGGGAATAACGGTAGGAATCGTTTGCAAAGAGGCTGATCTATGAAGTTCAAGTGCAGTGTAACTCTCCTGTCCAGAAGAAAGACTGGCATATGAGCTCTCCATTGAATCATAGTACATTTCACTCCTTTCATATGGAATATGCGCGATACTTGCACTCTTTCGTAAAATAGGGATTGTGGGTTTTACAACAGGTGGAAATTGCTCTTTAATTAAAAAACAAGAACCTGGATGATTGTTATTGTAACCGCTCCAACCTCCAGTTGACGCTCTACGCGGGCCTACCTGAGGCATTCCAGCTAAATCTAACGGACCATTCATCTAATGTTACATTTATGTACCACATTCTTGACAAACGGATCCTTGATTAACCTGGGCATAGGTTCAGGTTCTTGAGAATAGTAATGCTGTCCAGTATATGCAACTTGATCAATTTAATCTTACCATCATCCTCAAGCAAAAACTTGTCGGAAAACTGGGGTGGTGCTAAACAAGGCTCTGAAGTTGCTGATCTTGGGTTTCCAAACTCATCAAGTTCAAGCGGCTTCCTGTTATTAGCAACTGATCTTTATAAAATCCAAATTACCTGCTCAATTTACTAAGAGAGAGGTCCTCCATCTGCTTCCAAATTGAAGAAACATCACTTCGCGTTTTTGATTCTATTACAGGATGGATTGGTGGTTGTTGCAGTTGAATAGACGGCTTATCTTGATAGGCATTTAAAAATATTTGTGGTTCTTGCTTGTCATAACTGCTTAGGTTGATTCCAGTGTTGATCTTGATTTTAATCACTTCCATATACCTCTTGATTATCAGATCTCTGATCACTAGTGACGAATGAGTTGCCAATCATTCAAAGAAGGTGTCAAGAAAATTATGCGAAGTTAAAAAATTAAAATCACGTTTTCCTAAATGTGCATCAGACCAAGGAGTGTAAACATGGAAATACTAGAATTAAATCCTAGATACGATTTATTAGTCTAGTGCGATTATTTACAGTTTCATTTGGGTTAATCATCTCTCTCTAGTTCTGCCATTTCAAAAAAGTGCTGGATCAGTTTTGCTTCCTTTGTTTCATTGTCTGTCCTTAGCAGAGTACTATAGCGCTAGTGTCAAGATCAAGTACCGCATTCGGATCTCTGGTTGATTGGGTCGGAGAATCTGACACAGTTACCGGGATAGAGGGTTCTGATAGAGGGCTATATCAATAATATTTACATTTCGTAGTCTGTTGTTCCGCTTATTTGCTTCATCTGAGTAGTGATCAACAGTAGTGAATTTGACTTGGCGTCATTGAGTAAATATCGCTCCATCAACGGATCTGAAGTGCCTACGACACTGGAGAGAGAGATATTGACGTTGCCTAATCTATCCGTAGAAGAGCCTCCGTATATTTCCTGCTTCACAGTACAAATCAGATCGCAAGGGGAGAGCATTCTGCTCTTTTCCACAAATACATTCACATGAAAGGTAAATTCAGCATCCCAAACTACTTTGTTGTCTTTGACTGTTGCGCGAGTTGTGCTCCCTTTTGTAGTTGAATTCGATAACTTCCATTTCACAAAATATTGGCCAGATACATATGGGAGATTGATCAGTTCATGAATAGTCAATTTACATTCAAATTGAACTCTGCGATTTTTCGACACAAACATTTCCATTTCTAATTTCGATTTAAAAAGCGAAAATTTCAAATATAGTAATAGTAGTTTATTACAATTCCTGGCCTTCTGGCCTGCGATTTCGCTGACGATCATTTCGCCCTCTTCCGCGTCCTCTTCCCCTCCAGTTGTGTCTCACTTCAGCTTGCCCAAAAGTTTCCATATTCAAACTTCGTTCCTCTTGTCTTCTTGAACGCATGTCGACTCTAATATTAGCGATGAATACCGTTCACTGTCCAATCTATCCTTTGTTTCACATGAAATATCATCAAAGAATGATGATTTGCTGTAGGTTTTTTCTACTAATGGGGAATCCAAATCAGTTTTTTCAAATTTAGCATTTGATGATTCAAAATCAAATTCTTCAGAAGGGATAGTGATTTTCTTTCCTTGCTTCTTGTTATTTCTTTTGTCCTGACGTTGGTTATCCCTCTTGTTTTCTTTTGGCTGTCCTTCCTTTGGTTGAGTTTCTTTTGGACCATCTTTAATCTCAGCCATAGTTTCCGCTTCTTCATCAGATGGTTTAGATTGGGCTTTCTTTTGCTTAGTATCGCTCTTGCTTTGGCTTTTCTGCCCTTTTTCGCCATTTTGTTGGGGTTTGTTTTGCCATGCAGTCTTTGGTTGTGGTTTCTTTTTTGATGCTACTATTAGGATAACATACATGTTGGCTCATTGTCATCATCGTCAAACTCTGAAAAGTTCAGTACCGTCTTGTTTTCCTTCTTGACTTGCCTTTGTTTTTCAACTTTCAAGTCAATTGGTTCTCCAGGCTTGTTTACTTGCAATGCACTTGTTGGCTTTTTCTTTTGAATGTTTACATTTGGAGTAACTTTTACATCGCTTAGCTTACTAGCAAGTTGATCCACTTCCTTTGGTTTCGCCTACTATAAAACAAGATATACAAGCGGTGCAGCTCTTGGCGCTTCAGCTTTTATAGGCTGATTGAAGTTATTGGCAAAACCTTGAGGGCTGGCGAATCCAGGGGCAAGTCCTGGCATATTGTTTGCAAATCCAGTTGCATTGTTTGAAAAGCCTGCAGGATTAATTGGTTCGTTGAAACCCATTCCAAACTGGTTAGTTGGGTATTGATAGCCAGGTTGTTGCCAATACATCTGCTGCATATATGCCATATGCTGTTGAGCGTAATATGGATTACCATTTGGCATGCCAGGATACACTTGATTTCCAAACTGAGGCTGTCGTTAACAATAGCTACCATTGCTGATGAATTGTTATCTTCAACTTTCAAATCCTTTACATCGCTACCTTTGAAAACTATTAAAGGAAAGGTATTTGGCTGTGGAGGAATTTCATCTTCGGGTCTTTTCGCCCTTCCTTCCGTTCCAAAACTGCGCACTACGGTTAACTAGAGGTTTGCCATTCTGCAGAGAAATTGAAGACTCTTCGTGGTTGATATTGAATAGTATGCCGACAAATCTGATGTTTGATTTTGAAATTAAACTGATGGTAGCTCCTACTACTGGTAACGACATTCTTAGATTTGAGAACTGCAAAATTGGAAAAATCGAGTCTGGTTCAGATCAATGGATTCGAATCACTAGAATAAATTATTGAAAAAGAGAATAAAAATAGAGTCTATTACTATATTAGTATCCTATGCACTCGGTCACTTTTTCAATGAACAGATGCCCCAGATTGGAGTGCATGTAGCCTTGAATGATGGAAAACTGGCTGTTTAGATAATCGTTAATGTCGACGGTCTGCTCACCCAAATACAGTTGGATGGTAAATGGCAATGACAGCGTGACAAGGATAATAAAGAATTCCATGTTTGAATCAAAGAAGATGAACATCATCACCATCAAGAACGCAAAGGTCCCTACCATTACGATAGTAAGGAGTTGAGATATTTCCAACAGCTGGGATAAAAGATAGGCTTGCAACACTATTGTAGCAAACCCAAATACCACCACGCCAACCCTAATAAACTTACTGAACCATCTTTCTTTAGTCTTTGTGTCAACAAAAGTTTGCATCATGTGGAATTGAACTTGCTGGTTTAGAAGGTAAATCATGAATCCAAGCAATTTCTTGTTGTTGTTAATGTCAGCTCTGCAGTATGAACCAAAACTAAATTCAAAGACCAAGTAGAATAAAAGCCCGTAGTGGTGAATTGTAGTCAGCAGTACTTGCCAAAATGATTTTTTCTTGTCTGAGCTGATACTGTACAACAAGGACAGCAATCCAATCAATAAAGAAACAAACCCAGGCCAACCTACCAGCAAAGGTAGAGGTTTGCATTCCGTATTTGTTTGGGAATGTCCAGTAGTGGTTCCATTTGCTGCGGTTGAATTTGATATCGTGTTATTTAAGAAACTTGGGTTTATGAACATTACCGTTTACTTGCTTGGTCTCTTTTTTATTGTGGAAGCCACACCGAGAATCCCGAATTGTACTCTCAAAATAGCATTTTGGTTTCAAGATTTTCCAAAGAGTTTGTGTCCAAAATAAAAGTAAATGAACCACAAAGACGTTGTCTGACACTTCCGAGTGGGTTGTGTAATGTACCAAGTCATTAATTGAGAAGCGATTAATCTAATATATTGCTTGAGTATTATTTTATTACAATTCATCTGCAATTTTTTGAAATACAGCTTCATGGTCTGGAATGTAAAATGCGATTATAAAGTATGAAATCCCATTAAATACTGAGCAAAGCAAGAATATCTTGTAAGGAGGGTATTGGTTAATAAAAGCAAGAACCAGCACTACTACTAGATTTAAGGGCACTCGGCAGATATTCATGATGGTGGATCTTGATTGTTCTGGGATTACGAATGACCTGACTGTACTAAATGAGGGGAAATATACTCCACAGCACATTTCAAAGACGTTCAATAGGATAAAAGTAACAAGCTCAGATTTAGTGGCAGCCAATCCGGTAAAGGACACGACTGCTCCAATAGTTGCGTATTGGAGTATTGATTTTGCTGGTACTTTTTTGCTACTTAAATAAGAGAATATAGTGGATCCAATCATTATCGATACCATTAAAGTTGAAAAAATGACACCCAAAGGCAATAATTTAGCAGTGTCAGACAAGGTGCTATTCATGACAGGTGTCCTAATATTAGAAAATATCACCATAGAAACACAAATATGTACATTGAAGATTCAAAGCAAGATTGAACAAATCCAATTGCAATGATACTAGAATCTATGTTAAGCAAATCCAACCATTCATCAAGACACGGAATGCGTCTTTTATACTTGCAGAGGATTCCTGAGTAGTTTTGTAATGTTCTGGCCAGAGTTTGTAAATCAGCAAACCAGCAAGGAGCAATAACCCGCCTGAAATAATAAAAGGTGAGACCAATCCAAAAGATGAAACTACTGCATTAGCTATCAACCCAGATAAAATTGCAACAAGCGAGTTAATCAATGTACTCTTGGAAAATATTATCGACAGAGACCTTTCATCCAAAGAAAGAGATTTGTGCTGTTCAATCACCCATGATTCAAATACAGTCATCAACAGGGAAGTGCTTACTCCCCCAGTAACTCTTCCTAAAACCAATATCTGGAAATTCGAAGATAGTTTTGTAGCACACGATAGTGCATACAAGAAACAAAAAGAAATACATCCAATCTTTCTCCCTAGTCGATCTGACAGATTTCCAACCAATGGTCCAGCGAATCCAGCAGACATAAACCCCACAACAAATAATCTATATTAAAATAAAAATACATGGCAATCTCATGTAAATCGTATCCATATGATTTGTACAGTTCATATAAATACGATCCTTGTAGCCAGTCTGACAGCATTACTAGAGCATACACTGTGAAATACTGGTACTCTAAAGATTTGTGTTTTTGGTTATCGATCAAACTGGTATCAGCTGATTGGTTATTGTAGTAGTACAGTAGCGCACATATTAATCCTGAAGCTAAAAGCAACCCTAGGTAGGATTGTTCATTCATTAGGAAAGCATTTTTTGGCTTCTCTGTGGCTTTGAAAATTAGTCTCAACAATGATAGAGCAGCCCTGTCAGATAATTGAATAGGTATGTCTAACCTTAGTGATTAGGTAAGATATCCAAAAGTAATTTAAGGCAAATTATATTAATTACTGCAATTCTTCTTGCATCTCATCATCTTCCTCATCCCAGTGCTTTGGAGCAGTCATGCCATAATCTTCTCGAAGGAATGGAACCGCCTCAGCATTAGTCTTTTCCTTTTCTTGTTTTAACGTCTTTATAAATGTTTCTTTTGATACAGCAGGGACTTGTTAGTAATTCAATACCTGCATCAACATTCTTCAAGACTCCATCATTTTCTACTTCACTAACAGATTTCTGAGCAGCTCGCAATGCATTGAATAGTTGAACCACTACAATTACATCAAAAATACCACCCTTGGTAGCCATCTTTCTGAGAGATTTTTCATAATCCAAGTCTGTGTTATCAGGTATCACTCTGCCAATATCTTTTTCCCTCTTTTTGTCTGTTGAAAGTAATTTCTTGGCTCTCTCTTCCAGTTTCTCTTCATCAATATCCTTTTCAATCTTTCTTTTCAAAGACAAAACAGGTCGCTTGAATTAATAGGTAATTACATCGGTCTTTACGCCAGTTTCTAAAATCTTTGAAATCACAGAGGATAGCTTTGTAGTTTTCCCTTCTTCTACTTCCGCTGCGTCTTTCTTTGGCTGCTTTTCTTTCTTTTCTTTGAATTCATCATCGTCTGACAGTGAGATATTGTCCTCTGAAAAATCATGATCCAAGTCATCCTCCTGCAGAATATCGTTATCAATCAAATCCTGCTTTGTGAATTCTTCAGCATCAGAGTCGGAATTATAAGCAGCTTCTGCTTTCTGTCTTTTTTTTAGCGATACTTTTCTCTTTTTTTTATCCTTCATTTCTTTCAACTTGAGAAAAAAAAATAACCAGTTGGACTGATGCAAACTCTTAACACAATCAGTTGATTTCTATTATATTTTGCTATACACAAGTATGTATGAATGTATTCTACTCTACACGAATGTGTATGAATTCAAGCCAAGGTTCCAAGATATAGATTGAGAATTAATTAAACCTTGGTGAACATAAACTATTTTAATGCAAGTGATTAATTTTGATTCAAAAAGTTTTCAAATAAAAATGCAATCGAAAATTGTAATTGGAACGAGAGAATCTCAGCTCGCAATGATTCAAACTAATCAAGTGAAATCAGAATTGGAAAAGATTTACCCTGATATTGAATTTGTAATTAATGGAATGACAACTACTGGAGACCAAATATTGGATAAACCGCTTTCACAAATTGGTGCAAAATCCCTCTTTACAAAAGAATTGGAGGTAGCGTTGCATGACAAGAGAGTAGACTTGGTGGTACACTCTTTGAAAGACTTGCCAACCACTCTACCTGAAGGCATGACCATTGGTGCAATAATGGAACGCAAAGATCCTAGAGATGCGATTATAATGAGTTTGAAAAACAAGAATTTGAAACTCTCGGATTTAAAAGAAGGAAGCGTTATTGGAACGAGTTCAGTCCGTAGAATAGCGCAGTTGAAGAGAAAGTATCCGCACTTGCAATTCCAAGACATTGTAAATAATTTTAACCTTAGAGAGGAAACTTGAATACAAGATTGAGAAAATTGGACGATGAAACCTCTCCATATTCTGCTTTGTTATTGGCTTTTGCTGGAGTTTCTAGAATGGGGTGGGAAGACAGAATCACTGAAATTCTTGAAAAGGACGTCATGCTTCACGCTGTTGGTCAAGGAGCAATTGGTATTGAATGCCGTTTGGAGGATGCAGACACTTTAAAGTTGCTTGATCCTTTGAATCACAAAGAAACTGTGCTTCGAACCACCGCTGAAAGATCATTCATGAAGACTTTGGAAGGAGGTTGCTCAGTACCTTTAGGTGTAACCACCCTGTTAGCTCAAAATGGCGACCATTTCAATCTTTCCTTGACAGGCTCAGTTACATCACTGGATGGCGCAAAGCATTTAAGACATGAAATTACTACCAAGGTCCAAACAAGCAAAGATGCTATTAAGCTTGGTATTGATGTCGCGGATGAATTAATCAAACAAGGCGCCCAAGCAATTCTGGAAGAAATTAGAGCCAATAAATGAATAATTTACCACAATCAAAATTTTTTGGTTTTTGCCGCAATCCAGGATGAGCTGCTTTGGTATTCGCACAAATGAAAAGGAGAAATATGCGTTGATATCGCAGCAAATAGCAATCAACTACCGATTCGATGTAGCTCAACAGCAAGCGCAAAATATTCTGCAAGCGTTCATGAATGAATATAAGCCCGAGGTTTCATCAAAATTATCATTCTCGCCTTCAGATCCAAAGAACTCTGGAGATTTCTGTTACGAGACTGGTTATCTTGTTTATAACCATGAACAGGTAGAAGCCGATATCGCCAAGTTTAAAGGTATAGGCTATGATACGTTGAAGGTTCGCGTTATCAAAGGGGGAAACTGGGCAGTTTATAAATATGTTGGGGGATATGAAGGGTTAGGAAGAGCTTGGGAAACTGCTAAATCCGAATTGGCAAAGTCTGGAAGAAAAGCTTGTGGGGAAGGGGCTACGCCATTTGAAATGTATCTCACAAATCCGCAAGAGAACTCGGGTGTTAAACCTATCTCTGAAATCTGGCTTCCAGTTGAATAAATATACCTTTTTGAATACGAGTCGAGTCATTACTTTTGGTAGGAGTCATTTTCCTTTTCTCTCAAATTTCTTTCCATAAACCAACTCATGACAGCAAGATTAGTAAAGACCGAACAAGATGGGTACGCTTTGGTTTCCAGACAAGTAGTCAAGGACTTTCGATTTGACTTGGCATTCAAACAGGGAGAAGAATGTCTAGCTCCGTTCATCAAGAAACTAAACCCAAAGTTGACTACAGCAATGGCCTTTTCTCCATCTGATCCAAAGATGCCTGGTGATTGCTATTACGAACCTGGTTATCTTATTACAAACCCGAATGCTGTTAAGGATGGTTTGGCTGCTTATAGTGGAGAAGGAAAGGACACTCTTCATGTAAGGAAAATAAACGCTGGCGAGTGGCTAGTTTTCAAGCATGTTGGAGCGTACAACACACTCAACGCATCCTGGGAAAAGGCTAAAGCGGAAATACTAAAGGCGGGAAAGCAATTAAATTGTACTATGGATTCGTTGCCCTATGAATTGTACCTCAATGACATGTCCAATACCCCTGTCGATCAATTGGTTACCGAAATTTGGCTTCCAATTCAATAAATTTTGATCTTTGCAGTAAGATATTCCTAGTTTTGATTAATGGCCTGAGCTGAACCGCCAGCGATAAACAGTTTGCTGCTAGATCTCTGGTGAATAAGTCTACCCGCAACTGGACTCTTGCTCTGGTAGAAACATTTAGGCTGGACAATCGACTTGCATTTAAATATTTTCAGTTCTAGTCTGGATTTGAGCAAAATATTTTTCACGCCAATTTTCCAATCTCGAATGTGTAAGTTTTGTTGTTAACTTAGGCAAACACATCCTGAACGCTCAAGTAATATAATATTTTATCCAGGTATCAATCAGGGCTCCGTGCTGCAAGAAGTGGTTCGACTGTCCAGAGTGCCATGAAGAACAATCCATTCCGCCGCACAAACTCAAGAAAACAATGGAATTGGTGATGGCATGCAAGAAATGCAAAAAGACTTTTAGAAAAGATATGACGTATTATTATTCTGATATAGTGAATATGACGAAGTGGATGAATATTGTCCGCACTGTGATAATCATTATGTAATTGAAGCAAAGACACCCCAAATGGTAATTGCTTCTAAATTAAGGGAATTGGAGTTGAAGGAGATGATCCAAGATTAATGAGAGATTATAGAGAGAGACAAATTCAATTGCTTGAAGACGACTTGATGGCGGATCGGTTAGGATAGTGAAACTACTTAATATATAATCTTAATTTTAATACTGATTATAAGCGAGATCTATTGGGATAATTAAAGGCCATGATCTAAACGAAACCATTAATTTATTATATTGATTAGGCAATAGGATCAACTTCCATCTTTTCAACTTGGTTGAACATGTATTGCTGTTGATATTCATTCAAATATTGCACGGAACGCTTTTGGTCAAGGAAAAGAGTATATGCACGACTAATATCTTCTACATCAACCTCAGTAGCCTTGATTAGCTTTATAATACCTTGCGTTTTCTAGCAATTAAATTGGCAGTCGATATCAAGTGGATTGCGTAACGAAGACTAGTTTCAACACCAATTTGGGTCAAAGTTTCCTTGGCTTCTTCTGTCATTTCAACGTCCTCTTCTTCACATCTGATTGCCAAGATTTTTCCAATTTCTGATTCAGAGTAAGCAGTCGTGGAAATGATTAGCAAGCGATCCAAAAGATCAATTGGGATACCATGAGGAGAAGTATAGTCTGTACCTCTAATCCTGGTTATTCCACGGTTAGATGCCATGATTACAATTGGTGCCATTTCATCTTCCAGTGCTCTATTCAAGAAAGAAAAGCATTCAATATCAAGCATATGCACTTCATCAATAAATAAAACCTAAAATCAGCAAATGGTTGTACCCCAGGGACCAGATCTGCTTTTCCTTCTTCCCTCCATTCAGCAACTTTGATGTTGATTTGATCACGAACTTCCTGCTTGATTTCACCAGTATCACCAGAGAATAAAGCCAAGAACCCCTGACTGCGGGAATTAATTACATCAACTTCATGCAGAGTAACTGTATGAACTACTTCTTTTCTTTTTTGAAGTTCTCCTTCTGGACATTGAACAAATCGTGTCTAAATAAGATAATCAATTACGTCTGAGCTCATAGCATCGTAGTCTCGAGATCTAGCAAACGATCTTCCGATCTTGCTGATTTTTCCTGATGCCTTGTCAATTGTAACAACATCTCCAGTAGTGACTTTTTCCTTGTTCAACGATTCAATCATCTTTTGACCCAAGTCATAAACAGTCTCCATATCCGTGGTTTTTAAAGTCAACTTTCCAGTTTTTGCCGCCTATATTAGTTTTTGTTTACGACTCCAGTATCTTCGCGATCCACTTGAATTTCAACAACTTCTCCTTCAATAAGCTCTGTTTCTTCCTTTATTCTCACTCCAATACTTTTTCTGAAAGCCTGTGTCAAAGCTTCAGTTTTGCTCATTTCCAATGAAAATATTTCAGAGGCAGCCATCATGGTAAAGGGGACATCAGATCCGAGCGCTTGAGCCATACCTATATAAGTATATTGCTTACCCATTGCAATAGCAGTTTTACCCGTTCCAGGGGCACCAGCCATCAAAACAGCACGACCTGCAATCTTTCCTTGTTTGATCAGCTCCAAAATAACACCGGCAGCTTTTCTGGCTTTAAGCTGCCCAACCATCCCTTGGCTTGTATTTCTTGGATCTAGCGCATCGTCCAACCCCAATCCACGAATATGCGAGTGAGCGCCAGAGATTAAAATAAATCTTACCGATTCTTTCCATCCTAGTTAATTCTTGACCATCTGCGATTCCGGATCCTGGTACTGTAGTAGATATTGTTGCCTATATTTTAATGTTGATTTACCATTTGTCGAAAAAAAAAGAAACGAGAAAATCTCACGCTTCAATTAGAAAAGCAAAAAATGATTTATTCAACTAATTGACCAGGGTCTAGATTAGTGTAGATTTTAGTCCTAATCCAAGTATCTTCATCATCGCTTGGCTTTCTTAATTTTTCTCCGTCGAAATTGTACAGGTGCTGGCTGCCTTCATCGTAGTAGCAATATCCATGATCTTTTGTAATTATAGGAATGACGGGTGCCAGTTTGAGATTGGTCAAGCGCGGATGTCCAGGCAAGAATCCATTAACCCGCTCTTGATAAAACCGTCTGTCTTGCTCAGTACAATAATCCCAATCTTCTTTTTTGTAGACTAGTCCGTCATCAAAAGTGAATTTTTCCTAAGTCAGCACAATATTACATTGGACGCGATACCCAAATTCCACTCTGCATCTAACTTGCCTCCGTCTGGAAAATAAACTGTTCCCTTTCCATGAAACCTTTGTTAGATAGGCTTACTGTCCGTCTTTGAATCTAGATTAGAGATTTTTACTGTCCCTTGTACACGCTGCCATTCTCGAATGTGAACTTTCCATGTCCTTCGATTCTGCATTAGTATTGCAAACCTCTTGTTTACCACAGTAGCTTCAAAAGGCGAGTTGTGAAAGGCCATTAAAAGTAAACTTTTCAACAATGACAAAGCATTGTTGTCAGCTCTACAGATGAATTATTTCCTAGTACAACTTTAGGTTTTAATTTTTGCAATCATGATTTTGGCAGTATTGATATTCAACAACGATGGAAAACCCAGGCTCATGAATTGGTACAACCAAGTGGATATCGTACAGCAGCATGAAAAACTCAGGGAGATCCACCGAATCGTTAGCTCAAGACCAGAGCATGCTTGTAACTTTCTCCCTGGAGAGGAACCAGGAACTGTTATTGTTTACAGAGTAATAATGTCCTAACAATCAGCACTATGCCAGTATTTGTTTGTTTATTTAGCTCTATATTTCGTATTTGTAGTAGATTCATCTGAGAGCGAACTAGGGATCCTTGATCTTATTCAAGTAATATTTCAGTAACAAGGTTTTCGTGGAGGCACTGGATGCATCATTCACAAATGTATGTGAACTGGATCTCATATTTAGACCAGACGATGTGATGACGATATTATCAGAGGTTATATCAGGAGGGCTGGTGTTGGAAGTAAATCAGGAAACGATTTCTTCTGGAGTACAATTGGGCAAATCAAGGGCTCGTCATCGTTAATAATATATAGTTTATTCTGCCATGATGCTGGTTGCAAAGTCCTCTAGGGCTATAGGCTCAAATGCGAGCAATTTTACCAATGCAAGATGTCCGTTCTCGTACTCTTCCATTTTTAGAGTGTCCTCGCTGGCATCCTTTCTTTCCAACACTGGTCTGGTATCGAGTCTAGATTCAGTGCGATAGCTGTCCTTTTTCTTGTTTCTGATACACGTCATTCAAAGAAAAGATTAGTCTTATTTTTTTATTAAGCGGACAGTGTCTTTGAGGAGAACATACTGTCCAAACGAGATAATCGTAGTGGCGGCCACTGTATATCGTAAGCAATCCATTAAAAAGTGGTCTGCAAATCCGTAGACTGTACCTGTCAAACTGAAAAACATTAAACTGAGCTGCAGGAATGTATTCACTTTTGAGATGGCTGTTGGCTTTATCTCTGCGGTGGAAGTATTCACATCCCAATAGCGCTGCCATGTTTTCTGCGTTAATCAAACAATTACCGGCGGCTCCAGTGATTCGTATCTCTTGTAAAATGTTCTCAGCATCAAAAAAACATCCCGTCCAATAATCAGTCCTCCTATTCCCAATGGGAGAATATTTGAATACATAAGAGATACTGCCAATGTTGTCATTAGTATTTTGTCTGCCGCTGGATCTAGCACACTTCCCCAAGAGGTTTTCATGTTGAACTTGCGAGCAATGTATCCATCAAGAAAGTCTGTGAATCCTGCAATTAATAATAAATAGAGTGCAGATGAAAAGGAGTTGGTAACGATAAAATACCCAATTACTGGCGACATTGCGATTCGAGACGCCGTGAGAGCATTCGGAATATTGTAAATCACTCGGTAGTCATTCAGGTCTTTTTCAGTACTGAATTGTTTGATTGGTTGGATTTTGTATTCCCAAAGTGGATTCTTGTTGAAATTGCTGATAAGGCGGTTCCCAAAGAAAACTCTGTTCGCTTTGATTGGTCGTCCAAGCCTGAAAGAACTTGTTCTTTGCTCTACTGAAATCCTTGCCAAACACCCTCTAAACATTTTTTGCAAGAAATGAAAATAACAATCTCCACTTGCGCATTAAATCAATGGGCCCTGGACTTCACTGGAAATTTAAAGAGAACAAGGGAGAGCTTCCGAATCGCAAAGGAGCAAGGGTCTACGTTCAGATTAGGACCTGAATTGGAGATTACTGGATATGGGTGCAACGACCATTTCTTGGAGCAAGACACGATTACACACTCTTTTGAAGTCTTGGCGGAGCTACTCCAGTCTCCTGAATGTCAAAATATCTTGGGCGATGTGGGAATGCCGGTAATTCATGGAGGAGTCAGATATAATTGTCGAGTTATTTTCTATAACAAGGAGATTTTGTTGATTAGACCAAAGAAATTCTTGGCTAATGATGGGAATTATAGGGAAATGAGATGGTTTACTCCTTGGATGAAGCCGAACGTAGTTGAAGAGTTCAAGCTACCTTCAGTTATCCGACAAATTATAGGCCAGGAAACTGTTCCAATTGGAGATGGCATTATATCAACTGCAAAGTAAAATTGATTCTAAACTAGTACTTCAATCGGTACTGAGCTGTGCGAAGAGTTATTTACTCCTGCTAGGTATGCCTGATTAACAAAGTCCACACATAAATCTTTCTTTGAACGGAGTCGAAATATTTACGAATGGAAGTGCAAGTCATCATGAATTTCAAAAACTATCAAGAAGAGTAGATTTGATAAGAGAAGCTACATTGAAATGTGGCGGAGTCTATCTTTACGCTAATCAACAGGGTTGTGATGGAGAGCGTGTGTATTATGATGGCTCAGCACTAATAATTTTGAATGGTAAAATACTGGCACAATCATCACAATTTTCTTTAAACGACGTTGAAGTAATATCTGCGACTATAGATCTAGACGAAATTAAATCATTCAGAGGAGGTATAATGAGTAGAGGAATGCAAGCTGCTCAATCTGATCCAATCCCCAAGATCCATACAAAAATTCACCTTGAAACCAAAGTTGGACAGTTCACTGATCCAATCTCGATAAAATACTTGACACCAAGTCAAGAAATTCAATATGGTCCGGCCTGTTGGCTTTGGGATTATTTGCGACGTTCAAAACAGTGTGGATTCTTTTTACCATTGAGTGGAGGAATAGATAGTTGTTCCACTGCTCTGATTGTATATTCAATGTGTGAAATGGTATACAAAAAAGCTGTGGTTGAAAAAGGTAGATTCAAACTAACGAGATGCTCTAGTATTAAGTGATATAAGAAAAGTTGTAGGAAATGAAGAGTTCATTCCTTCAAGTCCACAAGAGATTTGTGGATTAATCTTCCATACTTGCTACATGGGAACAGAGAACTCTGGTGCGGAAACTCGCAAGAGAAGTAAGGATCTAGCACTGAAAATCGGCAGGTAATATATTTTTTTAATTTAGCTATCATCTTGATGTCAATATTGATGGGATAGTAAAATCCTTCTTGTTCCTATTCGAGACCGTAACTCAAAAGAAACCAGTTTTCAAAGTCTATGGCGGCAGTGCAACTGAAAACCTAGCACTTCAAAATATTCAAGCACGATCAAGGATGGTTCTAGCATACCTTTTTGCTCAATTGCTCCTGTGGACTCGAGGAAGGAATGGTTCCTTGCTTGTTCTTGGTTCTTCCAATGTAGATGAAACGTATATTTTTACTGACTCTAGCTTGCGAGGATATTTGACAAAATATGACTGCTCCAGTGCAGATCTCAATCCAATTGGTGGAATTAGCAAAGTTGATTTGATTGAATTTATCAAGCATATGCAAAAGCAACCTGGCTTTGCTCTTTTATCAGAATTCATAGAAGCTCCTCCAACAGCAGAGTTAGAACCAATTACAGCTGATTATGTTCAAACTGATGAAGTTGATATGGGAATGACATACTCTGAGCTGTCTACATTTGGATTGCTGCGCAAGATCAACAAACTGGGCCCATATTCCATGTTCAAAAGACTGTTGAGTGATTGGGGCTCTTTTTTAAGCCCTGTAGAGGTAACTAGGTCTAATATAAAGATTGCAGCCAAGGTAAAGAGATTCTTTTTCTACTATGGAATCAATCGGCATAAAACAACTGTCTTACCACCATCTTACCACATGTCAAGCTATTCACCTGACGACAACAGGTTTGATCTTCGTCAATTCTTGTATGAAGGATGGTCCTGGCAATTCAACAAAATTGACAAGACATTGAAATAAAATGTTGTTTATTAAGCGGTATGTCTCAAAACCAAAATCACAGAATCTCCCCTTAAAAATAGCTGAGAAATGAACCGTTCCTTGTTCACTAACTTTGCTTTCTTTTGTCCCTTGTTTACTTTTGGAGTTTCAGTCCACATTTCCTTGACATTCTCCAATACCATATTACAATGGCGATCAAACGCCTTGATTCTTGCGAGCAACTTTCTATTATTTCTACAAAATATTAATATCTGATTATGATTCTTTACAGACTACGGTTAGATAGAGGTACTTGAGTCAACAGGGATAGAGGTCCAGTCTGGAATTCCGCTTCTTCTAAAGCCAGTAATTCAGCTTCAGTCATTTCTGACTTTGGTTTGGCGATTGCGACGGAGGACATTTAGATCAAAAAAAATTGAAGAAAATTTGAATAGTTTATATCCTCACAATTCGTTATCTAGGCGGCAAAGGATAGGCTATTTAGGCGCAAGAAAGGTTTAAATTCAATCGGCTTTATTGTTTCTAAACATACCCCTGTCCAGATAACTTTAATTATAGTTGCTTTCTCATTGCCAAGGCATCCTATGGTTAAAACAAGATACTTCTCCATCCGCATAGTATCCTTTTTCCACTTCATGTAACTTGAATTCCAGATTATCCCGGTAAAGCGACAGCGCAGCTCTATTGCTTTTACGTACATGTAGGGATACAAAGTTGGCTTTAAAGTTTTCCTTCATTGCAATCTGTGCTTGGGTCATTAGTTTCTTTTGTTAGTTTCAATCTACTTGTGCTATTCCCAGCCTTCTCCAAGATCGCATCACTGATAATGAAGTTATGTGACCATGAGGTTCAAGCGATAAATCTTCCTCCATCTTGGCCAACACATAACCCACGATTCTGCCTTCATTTTCTGCAACAAAGGAAAGTTGAGGCCAAGAAATTAAATGATAAATATAATATTTCATGCTGTAGTTTTCTGGTAAATTGTGCAAGTTGCAGTTTTGCATCTCTATCATATCCTATTGTTACAATAAGGTACATTTGCAGTAGCTGGTCGAATAGTGATCATGGAATTCAAAAACTTTTTTTCCTTCAAATCTCAAATGGTGTCCTTACATCTCTATCTCAAGGATTTGGGGTATGGGGCAACTTATTCTTCAAACGTAATCCTGGCTGTATTAGAACAGCTTGGGGTTTATCCGTCAAACGCTCATACAAAAATCAACGACAAGGACGTGGCTAATGTGTTGATGATGATGATTCAGACCAGTTCTGGCTTACCTGACAATCCCACACTACACTCCCTTACATCGGGAATTTTAGACGAAGCAAGTGAACAACTAGTATCGCAAATGAAAACCTGGAATGTTGAATTGTTCTTCCCTTTGGTATTCAAGATGGTATATTGCTTTAATCAACAGAACCCAAAGCTTGATTGGAGTAAAGTGCTTAGATACTTGGATAACCCAGAAACAAATTTAAAACCTACAGATAATTTAACCGTGCTTATCAAAGCCTCAAAAGCAGTTTTACAAGTACATTTAGACTTACTTTAGGACTTGAACAATTTCCCAACAAACATCTTTTTGGAGAGATGGGAAAACCGAAAGGCGCAGCTGAGCTTTCTAGTTCATGCCGTCAAAGTTGCTCCAGAGCTGTTTACTATGAACAAACATGTTGCTCGCCAAGTCGTTTCCAAAGAAACGTTTCCTTTAAATGCCACTACTAGATTCTTTTTCAATTCCTGTACTCAATCTTGTTGGAATAGTATGGATTTATGCAAACTGCTTGTGGAATACAGTGATCTAAATGAATGCGCTCCTTTGATTGATCTCGGATTTGAACAAGCTCCAGAAATCTTGTTGTTGGCAGTTATTTCAATGAAGGTATTAATGATTTAATGTAGTTGCCATGGGGTGGGTTTGTACAAGATCTCTGTCGTAAGCTTGTAATCGCACTTATCGCTGGAAATTCGAATGCAGCAATTGTACTACCAAAAGTGTGGGAGACTTTTCCCATTGCAATTGTTGAAGGGATGATTGCCATGTACACTTCAGATTCATCAACTCTTTCTAGGATATTAGATGTAGCTCAAGAATTAAAAGCATTGTCACAAATCTTGGAAACTAAGCCGTACGCTTTTGCAATCGATCTTGCAGCTCTATCTTCACGAAGAGAATATCTTAATTTGGAGAAATGGCTTCAAGATCATATTCGTGATGAAGGGGAAAGCTTCGTTAGAGCATGTCTCGAATTTTTAAACGATAAGATTGCAGCTGCGCAACATGGCCGCTCTGACATTCCACAAACTGTTCTACTTTCTCCAGATGTAGTGACTACGTTCCTCAAGGTCTTGCATTCAAATAGCAGGTAAAGTGATATCTAATGTTAGTCAAATGTCTCCCGAAAATCAAGAATTCAAGGAAAAGATTTTCAGTGCATGTGCTCAACTTTTCCCTAGAGGCGAACCCCAGGAAAGTGAAGTTACTATTTTCCCTCCAGATATTGAAGAAGAAACTAACGCCTTTTATGAAAAGATTTACAAGGGTGAACTTTCCATCCCTCAAGTAATTGAGCTGCTGCAAATTTTGAAAAAGTCACCCAATATTCGAGACCAAGAAACCTTCAAGTGCATGATCCACAATTTATTTGACGAGTACAAATTCTTTTCAAGATATCCGGACCGTGAATTGATAATTACTAGTATTTTGTTTGGTGTTTTGATCCAGAATCAAATTGTCACATCAGTATCGTTGGGTATTGCTCTACGTTATGTGCTTGAAGCCTTGCGACAACCAGTCGGTTCAAAGTTATTTCAGTTTGGAATATCCGCTTTGGCCCAATTTCAAGGAAGGTTGCCTGAATGGAGTCAATATTGTTCACTATTACTCCAAATAGAGCACTTGCATCAAGCACATCCAGAAATCATTCATTTTATCAAAAACGTGCAACGACAGGCAGCCCCAGGAATCCCTAATGCTGGAATGGATAATGGGTTTCAGCGGCCTGTTCAGCAAGATGGAATCTTTACAGCTTTGCAGCTATATGGGATTATTAATGAAAACGAAGTTGGACAGTTTGAAGTTCCTAATGAAAGCATCAGGGATAATATTTTGTTTGTCGTAAACAATGTTACTCTGAGCAATATCCCAGCAAAAGTTGCTGACTTGTTGGAAATACTCAAAATCAATCATTTACGGTGGTTCTGCAATTACATTGTTGTAAAAAGAGTCAGTCTAGAACCAAACAACCAACCGATTTATTTGGATTTCTTGGATAATTTGCGAATACCGCAGCTTTACCCGATAGTTTTGCATGAAACACTATCTAGCATCCGCGGATTGCTGAACAGTGAAAAGACGGTAAACTCTTCACAAGAAAGATCCTATCTGAAGAATCTAGGTGCTTGGCTTGGAACTATTTCGCTCTCAAGAAATAAGCCAATTAAGCACAATAATTTAGCTTTCAAGGTAAGAGGTGAAATAATATTAGGAACTGCTTTTGGAAGGTTACGAATTGAAACGTTTAATCGTGGTTATTCCGTTTGTTTGTAAAGTCCTGGAGCAGTGTAGTGGAAGTAAAGTATTTAGACCTCCGAATCCATGGCTGATGGCGATTATGCGACTTTTGGCAGAGCTCTACCACTTTGCTGAATTGAAGTTGAACTTGAAATTCGAAATTGAAGTGTTGTGCAAGAACTTGAAACTGGACATTAAAGGTAACAAAGCACTAACAAGATATCAAGCCAACGGAAATACTGCGAAAGAGAATCCAAAATGCCTCAAGAAGAGAATCTGAACATGAGGCCTACCGTCAACCAGGGTTTGATGCAAACTTGAGCCGCTCTGTTCACGAGGAAGATGGAATTGGAATGGGATATCCAAACCTTGCTTCTTTTATTACATTCAATCCAAATATTACCCTATTCAATTCCCAACCGACTTTAAAGAGGATAGTTCATATTGCAATCGACAAGTCAATTCAAGAAGTAATTCGATCGCCAGTTGTTGAACGTAGTGTTACTATTGCAATTGTGGCGACCAGGGAAATTGTTACTAAAGACTTTGCTTTGGAACCAAATGAAGAGAAGATGAGAAAAGCTGCCCAATACATGGTTCAAAGTTTAGCTGGCAGTCTCGCCTCTGTTTCTTCCAGAGAGCCTTTGAAAATTAGCATGATTAGTAATTTGAAAACCTTGTTGATGGCAAACGGATATACAGAGCAAACAGTACCTGAACAGATCATATTCATTATTGTTTCAGACAACTTGGATTTGGCTTGTTCGATCATGGAAAAAGCTGCTGCTGAAAAATCCATTCCTGAAATTGATGAAACATTAGGGCTGGCATTTGTTAGCAGGAGAAAACACCGGGAACAGCGCTCGGGGCAGCAATTTTTCGATCCTTCTGCATTCACTTCCACAAGATTTTTATCTGCGTTGCCTGAAGCTTTAAGACCTCGTCCTGGTGGTCTAAGTCCAAACCAAATGGGTGTCTATGAAGCCTTTGTACGGATACCATTTATGACCAACAATACAGGTTGCTCTATACTAATATATAGAAATGGAAAGGCCACGGTCGTTATTGCCTCGTCAAGAAATCAGGGGAGAAGGGCCTGGAAACTTTGGAAATCAGTATGAAAGCCTTCCTCCTGAGCAAATTCTTCAAAAGTTTACGGTGATCATGACGGAACTGGATCGCCACATTACTGAAAATTCAAACTTTACTTTTGACAAGCTTCCTAATCAACATCCAATTAAGGTTGCGCTATCCCAAATTTCGTATTTGCTTTCTCAGTCTGCGAATGCCGATGAATGCTGTTTGCTGTTTGGGGAAAAAGTTGTACAGATGCTCTTTTCCAACAAGTCTCCTTTGGCTTGTGAAGTATATATATTTATGCTCCGTAAGCTGATTGACGGCGCCAAAGTATTATCACGGGAATTAAAAGAGTGGTTCTTGTACGGAGATGATCAACGAAAGTACGACATTGGAATTACTATTGCGCTCATCAACGCTCAGATTTTAACTTGTGCTGAAATAGATAATAGATTAGGCCAAATGATTGATGCAGGATCCGTTGGAAGCGTAGCATTTGGCATAACATTGATTAAGCAGATTTTGGAGACCACCACAGTTATTGGCATTGCTGACTTTTTATATACAATCAATGCCATCAAGACAGTCGATTCACGAGGAGATAGAATTGATGGAATCAAGAATTTCCTGGCTGAGGTCAGTTACAATTCTGCTTTAGGCAGACTGAAGCGCTCTAATGCACACGATCCGTCATTCAAGAACTTGTTGGGAATGGTATTTGAAGAATGGGTGCAAATTTATTCCCATGCCTCGTCTAGTATGAAATCCCGGGTGGAGTTTGTAGAAGAAGTACTTATTTCTAACTATAGTTTTTTACTGTAAATTTAATGAAGAACGAAAACAATATCTCACTCTTTCTTAGAAACAACATTGAGTTCTGTGTGGCTGTGTTCAATCAACAACCTGCAGTTCCGGAAAATTCTTACCTGGCAATTGATGCACTAGCTACTTTTATTATTACCTCAGTTTTGAAAATATCCGATAATAACGAAAAGAGGTCTTTCCTCACTAGGACATTAAGTATCGTATACTTGGAGGTTGTCAATTACCATGAAGCTGCCCAACCTATTTTCAATCAAAAGCCATTCTTTAGGCTCTTCAACACTTTGATCAGCCAAGCGAAACAGTTTGCAGTAGAATTAGGGGAGCTATATGTTCCTGTTTTATCCCACATTGGAAATACTTTATATTCTCTAAAGCCATCAATGTTACCTGGGTTCTTATTTTCATGGATTCAACTTATATCACACCGTGATCTTATGGGTCCTTTGCTGTCTTTTGAAAGTCAAAAGGTATTTTTCCTTCTAATTTAGTTCTGGCCATATTATCAAAAGATAATTATAGCATTGCTCTCGTTTTTAGGTCCTGCACTAAAAACCGGTCAGCTTACGGAAGCCTCCAGATCCCTGTATAGAGCCACTTTGAGGGTTTTGCTAGTCCTCTTACATGACTATCCTGAATTCCTAAGTGGCTACCATTTTAGCTTTTTGAACGAAGTTCCATCTAAATGCGTTCAACTCAAAAACTTGATTTTGAGCGCATTCCCTAGGGATATGAGGTTACCAGATCCATTTACCCCCAACTTGAAAGTCGATTTACTCCCAGAAATTAATCAAAACCCTCAAATTTTGTCAGATTATACCCAAAGCTTAATAGACAGCAATATCAAACAGGAATTGGACACATATTTGGAAACCAGAACCCCAGTTTCATTCCTTGGCAGAATTAGCTCCGCACTATTGAATAACTCTCCATCACTGCCAAAATACAACATTCCCCTGATAAACAGCCTAGTTTTCTATGTTGGGGTAGAAGCAATCAATCAAGCTCAGGCAAAGAATATACAGGGTCCACCTCCAGTTTCCAATAATGTGGCCATGGATATTTTCCAACAGTTATTGGTCGATTTAGATGCAGATGGCAGATACTTGTTCTTGGGTGCTATTGCAAACCATTTGCGGTATCCAAATAGCCAAACTTATTACTTTAGCTGTGTATTATTGTATCTATTTTCCGAAGCAAATCAAGAAATAATGAAAGAGCAAATTACAAGGTAAACCTCCATTTAATCTTAGAGTTTTGATTGAACGACTAATTGTGAGTCGACCACACCCTTATGGACTGTTGATTACATTTATTGAATTGATCAAGAATCCAAAGTATGCTTTCTGGGACTCGAAATTCATAAAGTCTCCGCCTGAAATTGAAAGACTATTCCAAAATGTAGCAAAATCAATGAATCACTCTATGCCTACTCCTCAATAAACAATGTGATTTATTATCTTTGAAATACTTCCATGATGGAAGCCAGATTCTTTTCCTTTAACCACAACTTCATTGAGAATGGTTGGTAGGTAGCCTGTGGTGCAGGTTCGTTGTTTTGAATTATATTCATAATTTTCAATACATCTTCCTCTGGCGTGTATGTATTTACAGATATGAGAGGTACTGAGGTTGAAGAACTGAGAGCTGCTTGTGCTTGGACAGCAGCGGCTTTCTTGGCAGCTTTATTGCCATGCTCCTGATATAGAATGTCATATGTATTTGAACGGCCTAATACCGCCCTTTTCACGTTTACTGAATGTACTTTGCAACTTATCGTTCGCATACATTGTGTTCCGTTCTCCAACAAAGCCCCGCATTGTATATCCAGATTAATTGCTGCTGCCACTACCATCAAAATAGAATACCTTTCGGCTTCTTTACAACTTCCTTGTCCGGCTTTGGTACTTTTGCTTGGTCAGAGGGAAGCTTGCGTTTCTTTACAATTATCTCAATCTTCTTTTTCGAAACCTCTTGAGCGAGTCCAATACAACTTTCCAGATGTTTGAGTAGCGCTGAAGGCAGTAGCGGCTTGGAACAAGAATTGCAAGATACTATTGGCATTTCGTCATCTAACGAAATCCGGTATTGATCGCTATATTAGTGTGGTATACGCTTTAGAAAGGATTCCGGATTCAAAATCTACATGAAATACAAATAACCTTGGCCAATCAGTGCTTGCGGCATGACTTGGCCCCAATTCTTTTGCTCATTGTTTTTGATTTGAAAACTCATGGAAAACTTGCGAACCACTTTGAAAATATTTAGAGAATATTTATTAAACGAATCGGAAGGTATCAGATGCAATGAAATCTACATTACTAATATTTTACAATGCTGTTGTACTTTGGTTAATTCAAATGTTTGCGAGAATGGTTTGGGTTTATCACCTTCGTATTTTACCAGCCCAGAGACCGAAACCAGCAAGCTCATTTGATTTGAAAATATAATCGGCTGCGAATCATACGATAGGATTTCATGATTGGAAATTGGGATTTGATCCAAAAACTGTATAATTTGATGGGACTGATATGGGTTTCCATTCCACAGCAGGATTGACTGCTCATTGTAAAAGCTCGAAATATCCGTCCTTGCCTTGTCCATGGTCTTGTAGTAAGACGAAACAAATTTATCTGCTGCCCTGCATGCAATGTCGATTACCTGCGTTAGTAGCTCCAAACTTGTTGATCCATTCGCTTGAAAAAATAAAAACAAATTGAAAAACTTTTTGAAATTCTTTTTTAATTCTTCAATTCCTTTGCATAAGGGCCAGAGAATGGGTTCTGCTTTTGTTCAATAGAAAGCGCTTCAGTTGCAGCTTTCCATTCTGGGGTTTGGGTACGTAAGTTAGGAAGCACTACAATTAAATTCAACCTTACATCTGCTAGATTGGAACCAGAGGAATGTACCAACTCCAAGGAAGAATGCTAACCAAGCAGCAACTCTCTTTGGCAAAGTTGGGTCGTGGGGAGCACGGTTGCCAAACGATCCGTAAGCAATATAATAAGCTGTTGTTAGTGTCAGTTACCAGCTCTTTTTTGTTCCAGAGTCATTTTCTTCCAGTCTCCTTTTTGAACTTCAGCCAAAGAGTCAGCAATAGCTCCCTTTTCTGCTTCTGGAAGCTTGCTCCATCGGGTTTCTAATGCGGTGAGTGAATGAGCGGTAGTGTGATTTTGTCTGAATCTTGGAATAACTGGAATTCTTCTCAACAGAGTAGGTCTGAACATTGCGATGAAGGGTGAAAAACTAAAAAATTCACCACTGACAAATTCTGACAAATTTCACAAAGAGTAAATTAGAGTAAATCTTATTTCTTTGAAAACTTTACATAGAGAATTATAAACATTACCAATACCAGGACAATTAGCACTGCAATGCAGTACTTTGCTGCAGTGGTATTCTGTGAAGCAGCCGCCTACGTTAATTGGAAATACTTTTAAAAGCTCGCCATGCGCAGCTTCGAGTGAGACATTAGTCTGTTCAATGTTGTAGTCAATGCGATCGAGAACCGTGCCTTGGTCGATTACCATGGTTTGCAACTCTTTAAATATATCCGCAAGTGTCATGATTGACTTTGCAATTTCATTAATCTCTTTTTCACGTTGAGTGATTGCTTGTTCGTTGGAATTCACTACCGCCATCTGGGCATCAGTGAAAACCTAATAATCTGTTATTTAACTCTATCCATACTGCATCAAGGTCATCTTCATCTTCCTCTACCGCAAAATTAGAAGAGGCTCCTTGGTTCTCCTGTTTGCGCAATCCTTTATTAGACAGGAAATACTCTTCAAGAATTTTGACTGAGATTTTCTAAATGTAGTTGATAATTCTTGCAATCTGGAAGCAAACGAATTCTGGATATTCTTTCCTATTACTTCGCTCTGCTGCGAATTCCCCTTGTTTACATCCTTGATTAATTTTTGACAGTGTTGGAACATCTTGGTGAGCTCCTCAGTAGCATCATCGATCGTCTTATTTTCCCCAGCATTATCGTTAAATCCTGGAAGAGCGTTGCGCTTGTATAAGGTCTCCATATATCCAACTACCATCAGGAATAGATACCTTTTTCCTTGATTCTGGTAAAGAGGTCTTCAATCTTTGGTTAATATTCAAGTACTTCATCTACTACATTGACCCTAATATCAATTCAATGTTACCATCGAGGGTGTAGAATCGACATTTCCACTACTACCTCACCAGCAGCGTTACTCATTAACCCGGCATTTTCAGACGCATCCACATACTTTTGTGGGCCCGTTCGACCAAATGAATTTCTGAAATTGAGAAACAGGAGTGTTCTGCTTCTTGTCGCCATAAGTAAAAAGTCAAGTATATCGCGATAGGAATGACATCAACTTGTACGCCACTTTATGTTACTAAACACAGCTAATCCAACTCATCGATGATCTTGAATGACAAGATACACTCTATTTTGGAGTCTGTTAAATCTCGGAATTTTTCAGCGATTTTTATTGGCTCAAAGACTCTGAAAAAAAATCTTGTCAAATCGCAATGGTAGAACAACACTTGGAAGAAACTGAAGTAGATAACAATAACATCAGCAAAAACGAATTAAAGGCCCGCAAAGCCATGGAAAAGATGGGACTTAAACCAGCTCCAGAGTACACCAGAGTTGTTATCCGCAGATCAAATCAAGTGAGTTGTTATTAATCAAAAGGCTTTGTTTGTAATTGCTAAACCTGATGTTTACAAGACTGCTGGAGGAGACACCCATGTTGTTTTCGGAGAAGTCAAGATTGAAGATGTTGCTGCCCAACAAGCTGCTGCTGCTCAATTCTTGGGACCAATCGACCAAACTGCTGAAGAGCCTGTCCCTGAATTGGTTGAAGACGAAGAAGCTGTCGACGAAGAAGGTGTTGAAGCCAATGATATCGAAATGGTTATGAACCAAGCCGGAGTTTCTCGTGCAAAGGCCGTTAACGCTTTGAAAGCTCACAACAATGATATTGTCAATGCGATTATGGAATTAACCATGTAATAAGGTGTGATAATAAATAATCTTGAAAAGATTCTACATGAACATTTTTATTGAAATCAAATTAATTCGAGTTTGCAATTCCCATTGTATCAGCTGCCCAATTCAAGAAGTCCAGGATTGCAGGGGTGCACTGGAAAGAAAGTGGATACTTGGAGGTAGCAAGGTTGAAAGAGCCAACAGACATTGACGATGTCAAGACCATTTTTATCAGATTGTCAGTATCGCCAGCATACTGAGAGAAGCCATATCTTGTATGTGCACATGCCATGACCAGATGGAAAAACGTTTGGTACTGTTGAAAATTGTCCTTTGTGATGGGGGTCGTGGCTTCAATGTAAAGATGGGATAACTATTGTTAATTATAACTTACAAAGGTGATCCTTTTCATTTCATTCGGTGGTAGGCTAACAGCTTGAGCATAAGAAATCAAACTTTTCTCTGTTGTTACCCCTTGAGAGTTGTTCAAGTACCCATTGATTTGGAATGAATTGTAAGTATAAGTCAAATGAGAATTGGCCTTGATGTTCAAATCTATAGTCAAATTCAATCTAGCAGTGAAAGGTTTCGCTGCCGAAGCACCAACAAAATTCGCCTGATTTCCATGTTCAAATGTCTGCGAAATTTGGGAGATATTGTAAGAACTAAAGGTTGGTGCAGCAGGATATACCAAATAGCCAATAATTGCCAGAATACCACATAGTACTAATACTAACGCTAGAAGCACAATAATGCATGTCTTTTTAGAGTTGAAACAGAAACAAATTCTAGATGCCCTCTCTTCTCCATCATCTGAATTGTGACCTGTTGATCCATTGTATGGACTGGGCTTTTTCAAAGAGCTTCCATGATATGGAGTAGACTTGTTGTAGTCTACTTCATGATGGTAACTTTCGTAAGGTTGAGAAGGATAGTTCTGCTGTGCTACTCCATTTTGTTCCTGGACTGGAGCACGTTGAGGTCTGTCGTAGGCATACGGTTCTTGAGGAGCAGGTTGTTCGTAAGCAGCATACTGTGCAACAGGCTGCTGATATGCAGGAGATTGGTAAGCTTCTTGGGGATAATATGCTTGAGCAGAATAGGCCTGTGGATATGGATCAAAATATTGATTGTCCGAGATCCCATACAATGTGTCCAGAGACTCCACTGGAGCTGAATATGGCTGGGCATTGTAATTGTATTGGCTAGGTGCTTCTTGAACGTAGCTTGTTGGGTTATAGTATGGTTCTGTATTGGTTGGAAGAGCAACTGGAAACTTGGTTGATATATTTGGTGCTGCTCTACTTCTTTGAGATACTGAGCGGTTCAAATTGGATTTACTTTTGGACGAACCAGTACGAGCCAGTCCATCCTCATACGGTTGGGGCTCATAATCAACTTCATTCCTGCGTTCACCGATACTTTGGTTATGTGGTATGTTGGCGGTTGCTGCAACAGGGGCTTCGTTTGTCTTCCCTCTTGATGCACTTTTGGCTGAATTGTATCTTTGTAAATTGAACTCTTGGGTAGGCTCTTCAGGATAATAGTTGGCTCTATTTCGCTGCGAATTTGCGGAAGCCGACCTCTCTAGGTTTCCATGATAGTCCGCCATTGAGTATTATTTCTATATTGAAAGAAAAAAAGCGAATATTTCGCCGGGTGTTGTACTCTGATTTATTTCCAAATTGAGTTTCTGTGCCGCAGAAACGTTTTGACTTTTTGATTACAAACAGAATGGATGGGTTCCTTAAATTATTCTTCAAGCCAGAAAGAAACTCTGTCGAGTATGTTGAATACCTGGATCAAAAATTCAAATCGATCACTGATTCCACCATTGCTGAAGTTTCCAACGATCTCCAGGAGCTGAACGAAATTACCCTATTCGCGGTTAAAAACGAAAGACAAAATTTAATAGAGTTAAAGCATCCTAATGTAGCAAGTGTTTCTCTAGTTCAACTCACCGGAATATTCTTTCGCTGATCGGAAGGCATGTCCCAGCACTAACGCTTCAAGTTTTGAAATTTTACAGTGTCTTATTTGAAAGCATTCAACAACCGAATTTGATTTATTTGACCACGGTGGGAATCGTCAAAGAGTTGCTCACTTGTTCATTTAAAGCGGATGATGATGAAACGTTGTTTGTATTCATTATCAGTAACTTTACCTTGATATTAGTGCTGAAAACGCTGTCTTTCAAACTGGGATTCATTATTATAAATATCCAGCAGTTATTGTACTTTCCGTTATTCAATGCGGTGATACAGCACTCTTCACACAGAGAAGAGTTTGTCCGAATCGCAGTGAAAACAGTAGTGCTAAACATTATGAAAATAAGGGATCAACCAACAATGGAGTATATAGTATGCAGTCGAAACTATGTCTATCTGCATGTGGAACAGCTGTGTTCAGCTATTTCATTTACCAAAGATCTAGAGCGAATTAATGATGAATTTGATTTTATCCAGGAGATGGTGAATTTGCAAGTGCCTATGCTGTCCAATTATCTTTCCAATGCTTTATTGGACTGCATGATATATCCAATGCTAATCAAAGACCTAGAAAATGACCACCGCAAATTTTCGTTGTTTCTACTAACGAGAATAGTCACTATAATGCAAAATACCACATTGGTCGATTTAGTCTTGGATTTAGTCTTTAACGGCGCTGCAGATTCTCCATCAATTGCTGAGCGTATACTGTCAGATCTGCATAGATTGAACGAAAGCACTGCATTGGTAACTTTAGGATTTCTTTATGCCGTGTTAAATTTGGAACATTTCCATCTTAAACCACTGCAGTTTTCCAAGCTTTATCCTCTCAGATATCAGAAAGCTGATAAATTAATGGAAAAACTAACATCTGAATATGAGTCAGTTCCAAACTATGTCTATCATCAATATTTTGCCAGCAGTCTTTTAGATATGCTTTTTTTGAATGCCACTCATTCCAGGTTGTACTTTAGATTACTCACCTCGATATTTATCACCCTTTATAATGTCGAACCATCAGTACTAGTTTCAAATAAGGAATTATTTGAAAAATTCAAGGTAAATGCTTTCTAATCTAGAAATTAAATTCTGATTATTCCGAAATTATGCTGACATATACCACACCAGTCTATATTCGCGATTTTATGAGGTTGATAACTTACGAAATATCAAATGCGTCAGGTACAATTCGGTTAATCAGATCTTGATCTATTGCAGTGTATAACCACGATTGATATTTTAAACGAGTCTGATCTTGCTTCTGAAACCATTTCGGGGAAAATGGACAGACATATCATGAACTGGTTAAACATTATTTCAATGCAGCCAGTGTTTGGGCTTACCTCCAAGAAGATTTATCCGTTTTTGAAGCAAAACACGGAACAGGCTATCGATCTGAATCTACATTCCAAAAATTTGACACTAGTGCTGGTGCAGCCTTGTGTGAATGGCAAAGTTGAACCTCCACTTAATTTGTACTTAACTTTCACTGAAGACTTTTTAATATTTATCAAGCCAGATCCTTTTGTTCTTGGCAAAGGCACAGTTTATTACAACAAGCCCATCATGAATTTGCAAGTATTTCGGATTAACATAGATAATAGAACATCCGGACCTTTCTAATACCTTGGATATTATAGAGTTTCAATATATTTTGAAAAATCACAGAGTTAGATGTTACAATCTTGCAGGGTATGACGTATTTGATGAATCTGTATGTTGGCAATCCAGAATTGTGTTCAGCCCTGAGAACCACTTGGAAACATTTAGAGAAACCTTTCGTCTTCAACAACAGAAGTATGCAGAAACTGCAGCGAGGAAACTGGGCGAATATATATCGACAAATAAAATAATGATTTAATAATCACAGCTGACAATTAGCATTGTTTGATAAAAATGGAGCAGCCTGCCAAAGAAATTACTTTTGATGGTAAAGACACTGAAGAAAACATACAGAGTGATATTAACGTCAATTGGGAAGAGTCAACTTCGTCAATAGTCAAGTCAGTGTCATTTATAGTGATGGATGACCAAAATGACAGCTATGCCGAAGAATTTCGAATTGGTGAGGACAGTATAAACTCGAAAGTAGTAGAAGACTTGGCACCAGAGCTAGGATTGAATGAACAAAGAAGTGTAACGACGGTCAAAAATGATATTGCCAAATCACAGGAGGAATTTAAAGGAAAAGGTATTCTAAAGCATCCAGAATCAGTGGAAAGTCGGAAAACGCCTACCAAGTCAGCTACATTCACTCTAGATTCGCACAGTAAAAAGGATTCGAATAAAAATGCAAATAAGGAGAATACTTTCATACTTAACAAGTACAATCATGTACAATCCAAACTAGCTGCCTACATCAAAGGTGATTGTGATTTGGAGGATTTGAACTATAAGACCAATCTGGTTAACTCGGATGAGAATGACAGATCAAATCTAACAGAAGTAGAGCTTACTGTTGCATCAATCGTAACCGTAAACAATCATCTTGAATCCCAAAGCTCCAAAAACTCACGTTTCAATCCAAATTACATCTGGGCCCATAGGGTAATTGCTCCAAAGACAGAAAAGGAAACTTTTTCCAGGTCCAGAGCAACTTCTGCAAGATCTGCGGGAAGTGGCATTGGTCAAAGCACACAATCAGGAAGGTTTATTTCTACAGCAAAGTCAAGATTATCCAGAAATAATTCTCCATTTCCAGATGAAAGCACATTTTCTAGACCGCTTTCTCGCTGCTCTGAGATTAAGTCCATGTGTACTAGGGATGATATCGATTCAACAGATACCCACTTCCCTTCCTTTTCACAGTGTTCGCAAATGTCACAACCTATCAACATAGAAAAATTGGCCAGAAGATTATTTAAAGGGACATCAAACGATATGGCTAAAGAACTAGAATGTAGACCATCCCCTACACCATGGAGCGAAGATGGCTCTAATTCGGAAGTTGTCAAAGTCAAGGAAGCAAAAGTTAAGAGAAAACCAACAACCCGAATATCCTCTTCCAAACAACCTTCAAGGATATCCTCAGCAATCCCTTCAACAAGGCAAAGTTCTGCGAAAATTACAACCCGATGGGAAAGAACTAAGTCTGCTCCCTCTGCGAGAATTCAAAGTTCGATGGAAAAATATAGTGAACAATTTTCCAAATCACAAAAATCCCCAACAAAACGTGCTATGACACCAATCAGAACTAACGATCAAGTCTTGACAATTGGTAATAATTTCACCAACAAAAGACCGTTTTCTTGCCCAGCTTATTCTGCAAGACAAAATTTAATTTGCTGCCATCAACGAATATATAACACCAAATCGATGAGTAAGTATAACTTTACAGAAAGAGTTCCAATCCAATCTTGCTTAAAAACAGATGATAAACGACCTAGTGAAACTCTCAAAGAAACACTCAACAGTCGAGGATTGTTGTGCAGAAGTATTGATGAACTTGAATTCCCAGAAATAGATACTGAAAACATCACCTTTGACCGTCAATATTGCGCCGTCGGTTCAAAATGGAATGTTGAACGAAAAAAAAAACACGCAAAAAAATTACTCAAAAAATTTCGCATATGCAAAAAGACATTCAAAAAGAAGTTCTACAGGGGCATGCAACTCCAGAAGTAAAGGTAAGCTTATGTTAATAAGTTCCATTGTATGTATGGATATTTTTATATAGGAATTACCCAGGCCAGGCTCGCGGAAATATATGGAAAGAGTGCTTCAACAGTAAGCAGATGGGTCAATCACTATGCCAATGGTGGTGAATTAAATAGAAAAGAGTCAGTCAGAGTTGGTCGCTTCAACTCAGTACAAGTGGAATGGGTCATTCAATTCTTTAGGAACCAACCTACAGCTTACTTAAAAGAATGTAGGAGTAGTTTTATCAAAGTGTTTGGGATGGAAATAGGCATATCTACTATTTTTGCAATTTTGCAGCGATCAAATTTTACACGGAAAGTAGTTGAAAGAAGGGCTCTAAACATTAAAATAGCAGATGTTATGAGATTTACAAAAGAAATTAACTCAATTGACTGGATGAAGAGTAGCCTTGTCTTTCTAGATGAGGTGTCGTTCGATAATAGAGGAATGGTAAGAAAATTTGGTTATGCTATAAAAGGAGAGAGATTAGTTGTGAGAGGAGAATTCACCAGAAAGCCCAGGGTTTCATGTCTCGCCTTTATTGGTGTTGGTGGACTATTAGATTATTTTCAAGTGGAAGGAACTTTCACGCGGTTGGAATTTATTAGATGTATCACAGAATTTGCAACACACTGTCCAAAAGTACGGAAATATCCAGGAAATTACAGCATTTGGATTCTGGATGGTGCAAAGATACACTGTCATCCAGATGTAGTAAATCTTCTAAGGTCATTTGGGATTATTCCAATATTTTTGCCAGCATATTGTCCATTTTACAATCCAATCGAATTTGTCTTTGGGATGATAAAGAACCAATTTAAAAATCAATACAAGGAAGGTGAAACAGGAAATTTATCTTTATTTGTAAATGAAATATTTTGTCAGTATACAACATATGATTTCACAAATATATTTAATAAATGTGGTTATCAAACAGCAAAAGGGTTTAACCCAGGCTGTGCAGACCTAGCTATTCCAGAAAAGTTTGAATAAATGTATTTTGAATGACATTTTATTAGTTGTTTAATGTTGATGATCGACATCAGTCTGTTCAGGTATTCTCTCTTGGTAACGGTTGGCTGAAACAGTGTTTGGTCTTGAAGCTGTTTCATATTCTGGAATGATATTAAAATATGTCCTCAATGTAGTCTCTAGGGACCCTACACAGTTAAGGAACTCTTGATGTCCGAGCATGTACTCCTCATGTCTTCTTTCATACAATTGCTTCAAGTGATCGAGTTGTTGCTTAAAATCTCGTAGAATGTTTAACGACGCATTTGACGCAGTATTTATCTGTTCTAAAGCGAGCGTGGTAGATGTTGGTGCAGGTCGAAATTGTTGTACTAGGTGAGGTGGTGGCGGTCGTCCGATTAGTCCATCCTGTTCATATTGATCTGATTCTACAATAAATGCCGCCCAAGAGTACCAATTGGCAGATTCGCTTTGATATTCACCAGACCAACGTGATCTCAGTCTTTGTAATACATCAAACACAATTTCATTTGAAGTCGCTCCAGCTCGATCCTGACTTAGTGGTAGAATGAATTTGTTTTGAAATTGAATCCAGTGTGCTTTACTTAGTAGATTGAAAGAATATCTGCAAACTATTGTTGATATTGGTGCAGAGCTGCTTGCAATAGTTCGAAGAGAGGTCAATGAGATTGCTGATGGCATCATAAACCGATTATTCTTTCTGAGCCTAATAAAATTATCTATGGAATCTATGTGAGGATCGGTTTCGATCATTTCAAGCACTCCATCGTCTCTTATTATTACTTCTCTTTTCAACTGATTTTGAAATACTTCCCAAATTTTCTCCTTGAATTCACTTGGATTTTGGACTGTAATAGATTGATTTTCCATTATTAACGCACTTCTATTTTGCTGGTTCAGAAAATCTTTGATTAGTGGTTCCAATGTAATGTTAAAGAGTCCATTTGATTCTTCAATATCACTTTCTTCAATTGCTGACATTAAAAAAAACTCAAAAAAATTTCGCCATTATTTCATTTTTGACCAAAACGGCAATATAGAGGCAAATCAACTAAAAATCACACACTTCCTGTTCCGGTACAACCTTCAATTATAGCTGATGTTCTTTACGCAGTATCTGTGGGATGGACGGACGAACATCAAGATTTAATAACATCTCAAGGGAATGACATCAACTCTTTATTACCGAAGGAAAAGTATCCAAGTCCTCCAAAAGCAATTAAATCTTTCGAATGTCAATAAAAAGTAAATAATTGTATGTTCAAAATTTGGCTGGCCGTCTTAGTACCAAAAGGGCAATATATGCCAACGAAATGTGAGTAACTGTCCTACTCATCGTTGAAGAACTTCCTGAACTATTAATCATTTGAAGGGTACTAAATTAATAAAAAACTACATGGTAAACATGGACCATAGAATCCCTAAGAAACAGAGTTGATAGTAATGAAAATATTCTTTCTTCATATTTACCAGATTGTCACCTGTTTTTCCAAATAAACCAAACTGAAAATCTTCATAAATCGACCTCCAGCTGAACTGCAATGGATTGTGTAGCTTAAGATCTTCAATTATTATAATTTCATCTGATTTCGTTCGCTCCAATTGATATTTAATATGAGATTCTACTAAATCAGTTGCCTGTCCCCACTTGCCAGTATTTAAAAGTTCTTTCAGCAAAATGAAACTACTGCTTTCAAGCATCTTCTGCATTGCTATTTCATAAAATTCCACTTTTGAAACAAGGATATCTGTTGATTTGCGGAATTTCATTTCTTTATCCAATTTATCTGTAAGTTGTATTATTCTAAGTTTTGATTTTTCCAATAATTCTGTAGTACAATTTACCTCCTCTTCACAAAAAGCAATCTCCTCTTGTTTTTGTTCAAGGACACTTTTCAATTTGCACTGTTCTGTTTCCAGATTAATAGATTTTTGATTGGATTCTTGAATTACAAAATTTAAGTCCCTTATTTTTCCATCCAAAAGGGCAATTTCAGTAGCGTGGGACTTCATCAAACTTTCAATTTCACTTTCTACGCCTGCTATCTTTGATTTTAACAATTCAGTGTCTTCTCCATCTTGAATTTTCGTGTTTGGAGTAGATGACAGCTGCAATACCTCAGTTTGATAATTCTGGGATTGATGTAACATATTTACTTGAACTTCTTTGCATATGGTTGCAGTGTTCCTCGAACGTTCTTGCACTTCCAACTTCAGATTAACATTTTCTGTTTCTAATAGGTGGTTAGCTTCTTTCAGTTCCGAAACAAGCTTTGTCAAACTCAAATTTTTTTCATTCCCAATCTTATACTGGTTCTTGATATTCTTTAACTCTGACAGCAATTCATCTTCATTTCTTTTCGAAGCATTTAACTCAGTTTGAATTAACTCCTGAGATTTTCGATAGGATTCAATCAATTCTTTCAAATCAGAGATCTCTTTCAAATAGTTGTTCTTACAGCTGTAAATTTCCTTTGAGAGATTGTCATTTTTTGTTTGAGTACTGTCAAGTTGATGCTGCAATTCTTGTATAGTACTTTGCAGATTAGATGAAATGTCATCAGTATTCTTAATCTGGCTTATTATAGTATCATTTTCTGGTAGAAAATGAGAAACAACTTGTTCTGGGTTAAAGCAATCTCACTATAGTTCTCTGATAATTCATTGTACGCCTTCAATTTGTCAACGTTTTCGTTTTTTAGTTGTTCATTTTCTAATCGAAGGTCACTGATTATTACTTCTAATCCGACAATTTTTGTACTTTGGTCTTGGATACGTATTTGTAGGGTACTCAACCTAAAATTGAGAGGAGCATTTACAATTCACCCAAGTCTTTACTACTTTTAGTAGGTTGTAATTTCTGAATCTTTTCAGTTCCACTATGTTCTCCTTCTGCTTCAAATACCCCATGTTCATGAATACTTTCAGGTTTGTGATCTCCAGTGGAAGAAGCTGTTTTACCTAAATATGAGTAATAGATCTACTTTCAGCATTTGAGGATGCACGAAATCTTTTAAGCAATGTATTTTCACCCTTTTTATTAACGCTCATCCTTCGAAAGGACAATTTTGTAGAAGTTTTGAAATCGCTCTGGGTCCTTGGAATCACATCCTCTTTAGTGTCTTCGGAATTTTTAACATCATAGGTCAACTCTGGGTTGTTGCTACCGCTCTTTTTTCGAAACATGCAAAAAATAGGTAATTTTGAAATGACGTTGTCAATGTCCAATTCCAAGAATCGCCATTCTTGTTGCTATTGAAAATAACTCCACAAATAATAATTATAAACTCATTGAATGTTTATTATTCATTACGCTCTTTTGAAATATAGAGATATCTTTGGAGGGAACATTTTTTCGAACAAACGGATTTGAGCTCCACTTCCAAATCCTTCAAACCTGCAATTTTACTCTCATTCTTGTAATCTAAATCTATTGCAGTGACTTTGAAGGGAATTCCTTCAACAGCACCTTCACCTCCAGATAGATGCACCTTAGCAAGAGATTCTACCAAATGGTTATCTTCTTCCAATATTGACAAATTTGTGTTGTCAACATAAAAGGATATCATGAGTGATAAATCTTTGAGACATACTGAAGTCATAAAATTTGAAAGCCGTTCATGAATAAGATGCTCTTCCAAATTCATTTTCAATTGGTATAGTTCTTCTACATTATCATGAAACTTTTCTTGAAAGTGTTTAATGTTTTGCAAGACAGGACATTGATAAAGAATAGAGGCAATCAAGTTTGTAATATTTTTTCCACCAATGTAAATTGGCTTATCAGTAATATTTTCTTGCTGATAAAAGATCTTGAGGTTATTCTTTGGGGTTGCACGTAAATCGTTTACAGATTTCAAAATTCTATTGAAATCTCCAGAGTAAAGGTCAAGAGGACAAAACTTTCCTAAGGGTATATTTTTCTTTCTTGCCTTCAGTTCTTCATGTAAGCAGAATCTGCATGCTGAGTATTCAGGTGGGACAAATCCCCATTTAGGCTTAATTTCTACTGCCAAGACATTTGAGCCTTCTCCAGACACCAAATTATCCATCAACAATCCTTCCTCACACGCGAGATCCAATTCATCATTTCTATTCCGTTCCTTATCGATTTTGACCATCAATTCTCGGATAAAGTCCTTTTCAAAACCAATTAATTCCTAATAGTTACACACTACTCCATACTAGATTCATTCGATATTCTGGTAGCATCGTATTGTAAATGTACGTGTAGTTTTCGTAAATTTTTCTCATATCCACTTTCTTTTTTGGTATTCGCAATATTTTGTTCTTGTATACTATATTACTGCCGGTATATGCTACAGCTACATTTGCATTCCCTTCATCAATGTATTTGAAGTCAATTGCTTCCATTATTTGAAAACCAGCCACAGTGAATCATCAGACTGGGAACAGAACGCCTCTTCAAGTCAGTTTTCCAAGTTAATCTAAAATGGCAAGATCTAAATTCAAGGACGAGCATCCCTTTGAAAAGCGAAAACAAGAAGCAGACAGAATTCGCCAAAAGTATCCGGACCGGATTCCTTGTATCGTAGAAAAAGCGGAAAAGGTAATTCTGAATTTATGGAAAGAGCGACATTACCACTATCGACAAGAAGAAATACCTTGTTCCATGTGATCTCACTGTCGGTCAATTTGTTTATGTTATCAGAAAGAGAATCAAGTTATCTCCTGAAAAGGTAATATGATTTTGACTTAGGCTATTTTTATATTTGTTAATAATGTACTTCCTCCTGCATCCTCTTTGCTAAGCCAAGTTTATGCGGAACACAAGGATGAAGACGGATTTCTTTATATTGTTTATTCATCAGAGAATACGTTCGGGGAAGACCTTTAATAAACGAGTAGCTGTAAATCCTTTTTTCACAACATAGTCTTGATGAAGCGAGTGAGCAGCTTTATATGCGGAGGAAGATATCTGGATTTCGCTGTTTTTAAGGAGGATATTTGAGAGTGCTCCGAGAGATACTTTAGGTTATCCTGGAATTTCATTTTCAATTTAGAATCTTTCGTGGTGATATATAATTGCGCTTCCACATCTCTTCGTAACGAGCGATAGTTTAAATTTGAAGAGCCAATAACTGCCATATATTCATCTTTTCCTGACGCCCAAAGTCCTTTTGCATGCCATGTCCATCCGGTCCTTGAATATTCAAAAACCTTGATATTATTGTCTTTAAATTTTCTCATAAACTGATATTGCAAGTAGGAATACGCATGTGGAATATATTGACTAATTCCTCGGGAGTTGAAGAATCCGTTTTGCTCTGGAGCTGAAGTTGTGATATTAAATCTGTTTTTCGAATTCAGCAATATCGTTTCGTAGATGTTGGGAAGGTTCAAGTATCCAGCCGCAATATCAAAATCAACTCCAGACAACTGCAACAATTCAATCATTGCGTTTTCATCCTGTGTGATTCCTATATCATATATCTGCAATGCAGGTGATATAATTGTATCTCCAGTAATCAATTTGGTATTTTCACGCCATTTTGAGATAAACTGCAAAACTTCTTTGCTAAATTCCTTCTTGTATTCGGTTCTCCTATTCTCTGCTATCAATGGGTTTAAATGCAGGGTTCCAGAGCGTAACTGAACAGAGTACTTTGAGATTAATGAAACCAACTCCCCAAAGTAGTCAGATAAATGCCTGTTATTTATCAACATGTATCGATCTTGTCTATTCTCAAAGTAATCTGTATTGAGATTTGCGCCACTGATTATCACTTGGTCATCAAATTTATAAATCTTCATGTGCTGTAACCCAAACCCTTCTATAAACCTTGGAGGCATTACTTTTTGAATTAAAGGACCAACACTTGGCGATTGGTAATAAAATGCTTTGAAATGCGGGAATTTCTGTTCCAAGGATGCAATCATTGCAAGCTCCTTTTGGGTTCTTGTTCCCCTGAAATAATCGACCAAAATTTCCACTTCAACACCCCTCAGTAATGCAGCTTCAAGCAAATCGACCTGGATTAAATCCAATTTACTATCCTGCGATCACCAATGTACAGGGAAACTAGAGTTATTTTTGAATTCGCTTTTTCAATCCCCAGCTATGTTAAGACAAATTCAAACCTTTATCTGATTGTAAAAGTCATTGGGAGTTGCTATAATCGTGATTGCATCAGAATTTATACTGAACTTTGGCAAGCCTTTTACTACTCTTGAAAACATTTTTATTTTTTTAAGATTTTGTTGCCATTTGAACTTGGTTTCACCAGAGGAGTAAAGCCAGAGCTATTACGGTTTGGAACCGCACTTCCCGATTGGTATTGCGGTTCAGTTTTCCTCTGATTATATACATCTTGATTAGGGGGCGATCGATGTATGGGGGATTCATATCTGGGTTGAAATGAATCCCGTGGTACAAATTTCGGAGTAGTAATATCTACTTGAATTTCTTGTTCAAAGCTATCGCTTCCCAATATTCTTGCTCTCGCCTCCTGGTATTCCTTCTCTTTCTCTTCTATTGATTTCTGAGGGGTTGCTGACATAATTGGAACCGCTTTCTTATTCTCTTGCCTTTTATTTGACTGCATTAGTCTGCGCTCTTGTATTTCGGGAGTAGCTGGAATCAGATCTTCTAGTTTCACTGGCGATCAACAATTAGAAAAGGTTTACAGATTAGAACAGTTGTTCTTGTACATTACTATATCCGTCTTGTTTGAAACTACATGATCCAAGGTGAATAGCTCTGCAATTTTATGCAAGAGCAAGCGCTGATATGAATTGAGATTTCCAAATCGAATGTGGGTTTTGCTGAGTAAGCATAGTGATACCTATCATCATTTATAAATTCAATCAGTTCTTTTTCTATATTGAGGAGGTATATCCTGTCGTTTGTTTTTTTCAAGGCAGTGAGCAATATCTCTGCAACTTGCATCAAAAAAAGGAAAACAATCTGGACATCAAGATATCAATAATACGAACTTTAATGACTCAACTAATGTAAAAATTTCTTGTATTTTCGCGTTTTAGAGATGGATATTGATAGAACGAGAAAGCCTTCAGATTATATAAAAGCAAGGCAGTCAGGAAAATATTGCGTATTCGCTACAAATGACAGCGTGCCTCCTGAGGTTATTGCCTTGGTTGATGACACGGAAAATATCATTCAAAACTGTCAAGTGCCCTTTGAAAAGCCATTATTCCAACCAGAACCAAGCAGTATTAGATTAGAATACTTTTCGCCTTTCAAATGCTACGAGCTTCTAGTAAGCTTCCGTAACATTGACAAGGTATTTTATGTTAATTTCAGGTTCCTAGAAGGCTACGTGTAGAGCAATCAGCTAGCCCTTACTTTTCAATCCAAGCGTGGAATTCAAAGTCTTTTCAATCTGAAAAAGTTGCACCTGGGATGGAGATTGCCTATATTGTAAAGTTTAACCCAGAAGAAAATGTGGATTATTCTTTGAATTTGGTCTGTGTAACTGAGCGGGAAAGGTTTATTGTTCCAATCCGCGCAATTGGGGCTAGAGGTGCTGATGTTGTTAATGTAGGAATACTTGATTTCCCCGACCAAGTCGTGTTTGAAGAAGTGCCTGTAAGGAAGACTTCGCAAAAAGCCTTGTTAGTCCGTAACATTGGGGAAGGCCCAGCCAAATTCGAACTAAGTGCCGAAGCACCATTTACAGTAACACCAGAAAGAGGATGTCTACAAAGTGGAGAGTCTACTCAGATTTTGTTTGACTTTTATCCAAGAGTAATTTTGTGTTCATATAGCAAATTGGCTCATACTCTTCAAAATTATTGGTAAAGTATGACACAGAAGATCAAATGATGGTTGAGTTGCTGGGCACAGCAGAAAACATGAATATCAGACTAGACAAAAACCATGTTAAGGTAGAAAGTTCGATATCTGTGACAACCACCAAAACTGTTAGGATTATGAATAGATCTGACCTAATGGTCAAGTTCAGTTGGAAGAAATGTGCAAATGAAATTGAAGAAGAGCATTTGAAAATCAAGCGAAATCTTGAATTGTACAAGGAAGAGCAATTGGAAATTGAAAATATAAAACAGAAAAAAGTAGATATCCTGGATCTTTCAGTAGTAAAACAAAAGTATAAGGTGTTTTCCGTTTAACATAGAATGAGAGCCGACTATTAAACGATATGACGTTTGAATTTAAAAATTCCAGCTTTGCCATATCCCCAATGGAAGGAATAATATGGCCAAATTCGTCTGTCGAAGCCAAAATTCATTACCGAGCATCACTAGTTGGGGAGCATTCTGCATTTGCCTACTGTGAAATTGAAGGAAGAGAAACCAGACTACCTCTTCAACTAAGAGTAATAGCTACTAATATTAGGGACGATCTTACGGTCCAAAGGTAAAATTTTCCTATACAAAATTCAACATTGGAGAGATTTTCATCAACACCCCCCATAAATATGAAATATTGTTGGAAAACCATGGAAATATTTCTACAAAGTTCTCACTCCAAGAATCGTCCTCTATTTTTGGACCAAAATTTAGCTTTACACCATCTGACGGGGTTATTGGTGTAGGAGAACAAGTTTTAATAATTGTGGATTTCAACCCAGATATTTTGGGAAGTTTCAAAGAAGATTTTTTATGGGAAATTGATGTATGTGCTGTGTAATTGTAGGGCGGCTCTTTTCCACTGAATGTCTGCTTTGATGGCTCAGTAATTGGCCCTACATTTCACTTTGATGTAGAAAAGCTAATCATTCCTCGCGCTTCACTGGGATTTTTGAAATTATACGAGTTCAACCTTATTAACACCTCTTCAATCCCAATGAACTACAGCTTGGAATTGTCCGGGTTTGCGGAAGAGGATGAACACGACATTGAAATCGTACCGTCTGAGGGCGTTATTAATGAAGAGTCTTCCACAAAATTGGAGGTACGATTTCTGCCTAGAAAATTACAAAAGTACGAAGGCTCGATTGTCGTAAATGTCGCAAACGTTGGAAACAATTTATTGACACTTCCTATCGAAGCCGATTGTATTGTGCCAAAGGTTATCTGCATTAATTTAGATAGCGATTCAGAAGCCTCTTATTTCCCTAGAAAATTGCTTTTTGGATTACCCATACACCGAATCAATTGTGTTGGAAAATGATAGTGAATATTGGGCTTCATTTGAGATGGAGGAAAGGGACTCATCTCGCAATCTGGTCTATCATTACACATTTGATACACCAAAAGGAACAATTCCTCCAAAGTCTAATTTTGTAGTGCAGATGACTGTAACAATCCACAGACTGGGCCCCATTAACTTTCCAATATTTGTCTCAATCCTTGGAGCAAAAGATGAGCATCTTAGTCTTGAAGTTTCTGCCAATGGTACTGGTCCTGTTACAAATATTTCTTCAAATGAACTTATCTGGGGGAAAATACCAGTTCTAAACTCTCATTACCAAGAATTAGTCTTGGAAAACACTTCTCCAGTATCTGCAGAGTTTAATTGCACCACCGTAGGGGAATCCCCGGTTTTTAAGGTCGAACCAAGTTATGGTATAGTTGCTCCTGGGGAGAAGGTCATCTTTACAGTTTCTACATTTCTAGATGACACTGTCAAATTCACCGAAGTACTCCGAATAGCCATCACTTCAGGGACTGTTCATGAAATTCTACTGTCCGCAAAAGGCCAAGGATCTACCATTGTCTTTGATGAAAAGTTGAAAAATGTCAATTTTGGAGATGTATTTAGCAATAGAGAATGTTCGACGGATTTCACTGTATACAACAAAGGCAGAAGAACACAGCATTTAAGTTGGGTTCATCTCCCTACCAAGGATCCACAGATTTTGAGTACTCAAATATTCGAAGTCATTCCTTCTAGGTTTACACTTAAACCTGGTACATACCAAGTGATTTTCATCAAAGGATACTCAAATGTTGCGGCAAAAATTAATGATAAGCTTGTGTGCCAGACAAATACAGACAAGGACCCGTCGAGAAAACTACTGATTGAATCAAACATATCTGTAAATTTTATCAATCCAATAGTGCAGATGAACCCAACACATATCAAGTTCAACTCAACACACACCTCAGATGATGGTTTTCAAATGTTGGAGCAGCCTTTGAATCTTAGGAATACAACATCCCTTCCACTTACAGTATCATTCAAATGCCCACCAGAATTCAAATTGAATACCGAACATCTACCAAAAATATTAGAGCCGAATCAAAATTACACTGTCCATGTATACTTTGATCCTGCCCACAATCTAAGCCGAATTTCTAGCAAAGGGTCTGGAAAGTTACAGATTTCCTATAGAGAGCATCCTCAAAAAGACTACGTTGACTTAACGAGCGAAGTTTATTTCCCCAATCTATACTTTGGAAGTAATGCACTCAAATTCGGATGCATTCCAAACGATGTTGAACAACGAAAAACGTTCATGATAACAAACACCAGCACATTGCCTGTCATTTATCATTGGTATTTTCTGGAAGAGCCAGGGAAGGATTTGAATACCATCTCTCAGGCATTTGACATCCAACCAGTATCAGGAGCCTTACAACCAGGTAATTCCGAAGAAGTTTCAGTTTACTTTTATGGAAGTCCAAATGAGAAAATAGCTGTTAATGCCATGTGCGATGTAGCAGGAGGGCCAAAATATGAACTTTTACTCGAAGGGGAATCGTCTTTGATTTCTTATCAGCTAGACAAACAGTTAATCGACTTTGGATCTCAATCATATCAGACTATCTCAAGCGACGAAATTGTTTTGCATAATAACGGACTAGTAGATTTCGATTTCAAGGTAATCTTCCTACCGAAATCACAAATAACTGGGAAAATTATGCTCACTCCTTCATTTGGTCGTATCAATAGTAAATGCAAGGAAAAGATCTCGATAAAATTCTGTCCTTGCATTCCTGAAGACGTAAAAGACTCATTTTATATTCAAATCGCTAATTTCGAACCAGTGGAGATTGTAGTAACTGCACAATCATACTTCCCAAGAATCAGTTTCGATATTCCCCGTGCGGATGATGAATTATTTTCTTCAATCACAGCAAATCTTCAAAAACCGCCCTTAAAAGAAGATTATTTACATGAAGCGGATAGGCAGCTTTTAAAAGCGAAAACGTCAAAGCAACTTGAACAGCTAGAAATCCAGCAGCTTGAAAAGATAGCCGAAATCGGTGCCAAGCAGAGCTACTCAGGATCTAGCATTTTATATTATAAAGAGCTATCTTCCAAATTGACAAAAGACGTCCGATCAAATTCGGTGTTGGACGTTTCAGATGTCATATTGTGTGAATATGTTTGCGATTTGGGGACTGTTGTAAAACATTCAACGACAAAGAGGTCATTTTGGATTTCAAATTCAGGGAATTGTGCAGTGTCTTTTTCACTCAGCAAGGCGGTTCTCCAAAATACAGGATTCACAGTTGAACCAGAAAAAGTAAAAAATTTACCTCCAAATGAAAAACTCGAAATCTCGGTTTTATACTCAGCGAGGTATGATGAGCCTGAATGTCACGTCCAGCTTCCAATATTAATTATTGGCGGTCCAACCATCATGATTAATTTCAAAGTTGGCATTGCAGTGCCAGAGTTGAAAATATCCGAAGATGATCTGGTGGATTTTGGAGAATTGCTATGTGGATATCGAAAATCACTGAGGTTAAAGCTTGAAAATGTAACAGCTGTGCCTTGTGAATGGAATTCAAATCTGCATGACTTGGAAATTCCATCAAAGAAATTAAAACAAATGATTGCTACTGGAAATCAATATTTTGACACTGTACCTACCTCTGGGGTACTAAACCCATACGAAAAAACAACAATTCTATTCAGATTTTTCCCCTCAGAAGATCGAATGTTTGACATACAATTTCCAATCAAGATATCACTAAATCCAAAATTACATTTTGTTCGAGTGCTTGCGAAATCTGTCAAGCCGCAAATTGAATTTGACCCGCCTAATGTGATTGCAGGGCCAATATTACCGTATGGGGAGGGATCAGAATACAAAGTAACATTGTCAAATCCTACTAGCCACCCAATAGAACTATACTCGATAGACTTTGACTCCCAATATAAGCAAGAAGAAGAGCTTTTGCGTCAATTAGAGGGATATGAAAACGGAATGCTTTATTATCCTCCTAGAGATTTCAACTCATCCTTTTTTGAATATTTGGTTGAAAATCAAAAAAAGCGGTCAAAACTGGAAACTTCAAATCTGGATGATGCAAAATCAGTCGGCCAATTGGAAAATAGTGGTCTGGAACAGAAAATTCCAACTCAAGCCCCATCCAACAGCTCAGCTGTAGATTCAAGTATAAATACAGACTTGTCAAGCTCCATTTTAATTCACGGACCACCGCTCTCCGGAAGGTCGACACAAGCTAAAAGAATTGCCCAGTTCTATAACAAAGTATATCTACGTATAGACGATGTAGTGGAAAACTCATCTGCTTATTTGGATGTTGTAAAGTCAGACGAAAGTAAATCTACCACGAAGTCTGAAATTCAAACTTTGAAAGCTTGGGAGGATGCCAGAAATATGCTTTCGGAAGAATTGGTCTGCGATTTGATCCGCCAAAGAATATTGAAGGATGAAAGTACCACCTTAAAGGGATTCGTTATTGATGGATTGGAAACAAGGTATTGCTCTAATATTCCTTTGATGCTAAAGACAATTCATCGAAGTTTGCTGGATAAAGGAAGGAAACTGGTTATCTTTCACTTAATTTTGGATTATTACAAAATAAGAGAGCGAGAAAACAATTTGCAGAATCTGTTAATCGAAAAAGAGCTGGCCCTACTTCGAATAAATGAGCTTCCAGAAGATGAATATGATACTTTGGGATCTACTGAAAAAGAGCAATATGATCAAGCAATGCAAAAATATAAACGAAGACTCAAAGAAATTGAAGAAAAGAGACACAGGGAAAGAAGACATCAAGAAGAAGAGTTGGCTAGTAGATTGGGGGAAAGGAAAACTGCAGATGACCAAAAGAATAAAGCCCGAAGAACTGGTCATTCTCGTAACCCAACCTTGGACAAACAGGACAAGCCCATCTCGAATCCGCCAAAATCGGAAAAGAATCAGAAGAAGCCTACGTCTCCAAAGCCTACTCGTAAGATAACTGACAAATATGAAAAGCACTCAGACAAAGAAAATAGACACGCAGATAGAAATTACGATAAAGAATCCTTTGAAGACAACTTATCTGAAGAGAGTTTCATCAATGAACTGACATACAAACGGGTAGAACTATATGCCAATACACTGGAGGCTTCCTTGGCAGTGCTAAAAGAAGGGAAGGACGTAGATAAGCTGAATTCTACTTCAAAAGTAGTGATTCCGCCAGCCACAACCGATAAAAAGCTTAAAGTCCAAAAAGGCGGAATTCAAAACGAAGCACCAGCTATACTTCCGATATTAGATAGTGAAAGTCATAACGGTGAAGACACAAACACAAGTGAGCTTCACGAGTTGCATGTAAACAACATGGACGAGGAATGTGTTTTGAAAGCTATGTCAGAGTTTATTCCGAATATTCCGATTGAGGATGAAAGCCTCCACCAACCAAAGTACAATATTGAAAGCTTTGTAGAACAAATACTGAAGATGCCTCAAGAAAGAGAAAAACAGAACACCCAAAAGGTTTTTGGAATATACCAGTATGTTCCACAATTTGAATCGGAAGTAGAGTCGCATAATGCTGAAGGGGTGGTTGTTACAAATGTAGCTATGGCGAAACCAAATTTAGAAAGAGTAGAGCTTTCAAAGAAAAAAGTGCCAGCAAAAATTTCTGATGAAAAGGGATTAGAGCACGAAGAAGAAATTGAAAAGGAGCTGGTTCCTCAAAGCCGGTGGATTTTGCAAGGAGGAGAAAGAAAAGATATCATTATCCGTTTTAGCCCCACCGAACCAGGCAAATTTGACTTTCAATTGAAGTTTGAAAGTGTTGGGATTCCTGGAAATTTCGCACTACCGTGCTCCGGAGTATGTCAACATAGTTCAATTGTAACCGATTTCCGTAAAATATTTGGGAAATACCGTAAAGCGAAGGAAGAAAAGGCGATCGCACATGGTGAATATATTTCTAGCACAAATACCTACGAATTTGGTCCGCTATTACAAAACAAACCCAGAGAAAAGTATTTGGAAAAATTCCCCGAAAACAAAGCGGCATTCAACTTCATCAACCCAACCAATTCGGAAATTAAAATATTGTTTTCACTCAAAAATGATGTGAAATCGGATGTGTTTTTCTTTGATCCTCAATCGATTTCATTGATGCCAGGAAAATCGCAAACTGTCAATGTTTGGGCTTATCCTCGAACTGCCGTTTACATTGAAGATCTCTTCATTGTAAGTATTAAGGATAACCCTGAGCCATATACGTTCAAAGTTAGCTGCGTGGGAGTAAAACCAGAGCTAGAAGTAGACAAGAAAGCTTTAAATTTTGATAAACTGCTACTAGGTAGGATCGAAAAAAGAGAAATCAAAATCCGAAACCCTACATTGTTACCGGTCGCATGGAGGTTTGCGGGAATTGACTCCCTTGGTGATGAATTCTCAATTTCGCCGACGGAGGGGCAAATCGACAGTTTACAAGAAATTACTGTTATAGCTGAATTTAAAGCTCTGAAATCCCTAATGATCAAAAAAGTACTGAAATTAGAAATCAGCGACCCTGATAAAATTGGAGGTTTAGTCCAAGAAATCCCTATATTAGTGACCGCTGAAGCCTATGATATTTCAATGGATGTGCATTTCCCAAAAGGTTTTGAAGGGGGGCTAGATTTTGGAACCCTAAAAGTATCTGAAGATGGAAAACAATTAGTTACCCTCAAAAACAAAGGAAAATATGAGGTGGGATTCAGATTTTTGTTTGATTCGAGTCAATTCATTGATTTATTGACCATAACTCCATCACAAGGTATCATACAACCTTCAGAAAAACCATTTTTTGTCCAGATTATTTTCAAAACTGCCAGCGAAATTAGTTTGAAGGAATACCCAGTTCTCAAATGCATTGTATTTGAACCAGCGACTGGGGAGGTTACAGCTTCCATACCTGTTAGAGTAACTGGTAGAGCGGTTTTCAGTAAATTCTTAGTTACGCCGGTTAGAGACCTCAACTTTGGGGCTTTGGTACATGGCACCAAATCTACAAAGCAGTTTATTATAGAGAATGTTGGAGAATTTGATTTCAAATATTCAATATTTAAAACAATCGCTAGAGTTGTCGATCCAAGTGATGGAAAACGTCTATCTGCAAAGCCTAATGGAAGATCAAAGGGTGTATCCCCACCGCCTGCAGCAAAGCCGGTCACAAACAAAAAGGAAGTGGTAAAGCAAACGGATACAATTAACTTTGGGGCATTCACGGTTTTCCCAACAGGTGGTGTAGTTCCAGCTGGAACAAAACAACCAATTACTGTCGATTTCCACTCTGAAGTTGCTGGTAGCTTTGAAGAAACAATTGGGATTGATGTGTCAGATCGTTCTCCATTGGACTACAATGACGGAATGGAATATCAGTTAATCGGAGAAAGCTGCATACCGGGTATAAATACTACAGACTTTGCGTCTATATTTGAAGAACAGAGTGTATGCAAAAGGCTAGAGTTGTTTAAATCGCAGAATTGTGTTTATGGAGAAGAGGACAGGGCATTCTATTACGGTGCTTATTTAGCTGGTCAGCAAGTGCAAGTTCATTTCAAGATATCCAATCCATTCAAGGTTAGCTGCGAGGTGAGTTGTGTCACCAAACCTCGAGGGAAATCAAAAACCGAAGCAATCGACTTTGCCTTTGACGTGGAACCCAAGAAATTAGTAATCCCTAGTCATGAGCACCGTTATGTTGCCGTTTCCTTCCATCCAACTTCAATTCAATCATATTCGGGTGTATTCGAGGCGACTGTAGAAAATGTAACAGAAGGTAAAAACAAGTTCCTTTCATTTGAACTGAGAGGCGAGGGAACGCTTCCAAGGGTTGTAATAGAAAAGCCAACCTTAAAATCTAAAACCGGAGCGGTATTCTTAAAGTTCAAAAGATTGCTAGTTGGAACTTCGCAGACTCTCCCTCTTGTGATTAAAAATGACGGTATAATACCTGCTAGCTTCAAACTAGAGTGGATGTATAAAGACAACGAAGACTTTTATTGCACAGGCCTCAATAACTATCAAACTCTGAAGCCTCAAGAATCAAGGAGCATTGACTTCAAATGCCAACCGTCTTCTGTCAGAAAGCTGGAAGGTGAATTAAAGATGAAGGTTTCAGACAACAATTTTGAAGATACTACCATTCAAATATCCGGAGAAGGTTACTTGGATGATTTGACTCTGGAAGGATTCAATGAAGAGTTTGAAAATGAACTCAATTTCTTTGACTGTGCGATTGGTGAAGTAAGAAATCAAACATTTAAACTAAAAAATCACTCTAACGAATGGCTGAAAGCAACATTCCCTGATCTTTCAGAGTTCACTTTTACACCTGCAGCATGCCATATTCGACCTAAAGGGGGCGAACGAGAAATTACAGTTAGCTTCAATCCCAGGCAGCCAGTCGATTTGCAACATGTGCCATACACAATCAAGGTCACCAAAATTAGATTGCATAATCCGGTGACCGAAGCGGACTGGGATGATAGAATGGTTTCAGTTAAATGGGTACATACAGATCAATATGGAAGTAAGGTTTCCGTGCCAAAAAAAGTAGCAGAGTCCGTCACTGAGCCGCATTATGACACGATCGGTCCATCTAGTGAATACCACATGCAAATAACCGGATTTGCCGACTACTCTATTTATGAATGTGACTTGAATGTAATACACTTCAAGAGCACCTTGATGTTCCAAAGTAGAGTGTTCAGATTTCCCTTGAAAAACAACGGGAAGGTCTCCTTGAAATTCAATTTTGAAATTGTTGATGATGCATCTGGAATAGAAAACCCTGATTCTCCATTCAGTATAACCCCTGCCCACGGGAAAATCCCACCAGGCGAAATGTTGATGATTGCCGTAAGGTTTTCACCGCTTGATGTTGGAGAATACAAAAGCGTAATCAATTGCAAAATCGGAAACCTGTCGAAAGAACAGAAACAGATCCAAATCAATGTAGACGGCTACTCCTTACGACCATTCTGCCACTTTGAATTGGAAGATACCGATCCTTTAGTACTTGAAAGTCGAACTCCTGAAAGATCCATTCAAAATGGTGTACCAATAACTTTGGAGCCGAACACAAAAGTAATCGAATTTTATTCCTGCGGAGTGAAGGTCAAAAGTACAAAGAAATTCTATATCGTTAATCCAACGGCTAAAAGCTATGAATTTGTTTGGAAGCTAGAGTCCTCTGAAGAAAGTAAAGCTTTCAAATGTTTGACCCCAAAGGGAATTGTTGCTCCAGGGAAAAAGTCAGAAGTGATATTTGATTTCTATTCTGAAACTTTGGAAACAAAAGTAATTGCATTTTAATAACTAGGAAAGTTTATGGAGCTTTTCTCTGCCCGAACACGGAATCCGGATCCCATTTTTGCTAATTGGAAGTGCACTGGAACCCAATGTCTATATTAATCATTCTGGTGTAAATTTCAAATCCGTTTTGGTCGGTAGGCATGTAAAGGAAGTAGTAAAGCTGGTAAATGAGGAACAAGTTCCTTTCAACTTTACATTTAATGATACTTCAGTGGAGACTGGCGCAAAAGGTGTCCCTGTTTTGAGATTCCAGCCTATGCATGGCACGATACCTGCACAATCAGAGACAGAGATAGAAATATTATATGCCCCTCCTTCAGAAAAGCTATACAATTTCAACTTAGTTTGTAACATCCGAAAGAAACCTACACCAGTTACAATTAATGTGAAAGGTGAAGGATATAAAATCCATGATACTTTACAAGTCGAATTAGCAGACGGGTCTATCTTTGAATTGGATTCAGATGAAAACGCGGAAAACAATATTGATTTTGGTATGGTGCAGATCAACGAGAAGAGAATTAAAAGGGTGTATATTATAAACTCTGGCAAATTCAACTTTGACTTTTCATGGGTATTTTCCAAAAAGGTCGGTGTCATTTCAGTCCATCCCGAAATCGGTACAGTTCTGAAGGGTGAAAGAATGTATTGCGAAATTGAATTTCTCCCAACGCAACCAATTTCGCTGAAAGATTTGAAATTAACGTGTCAAATTTTAAATGGAAGGACTTATACGATCAACGTGCAGGGCACAGGTTCAAAACCACTTGTTAAGGTTAATCCTTCAGCAATAGACTTTGGAACGCAGTTTGTGTATCATTCTGGCATGAATCCTACTACAGTTGCTGTGGAAATAACAAATAACGATGTGACAGAAATGACATGTGATGTGGTAGGTCCTGATGTACCTTGGTTGGAACTACAGCGAGGACTGTTTTCTTTAAATCCTGGAGAAATCAAAAATATCTATGTGACATTTTATCCAAGAGAAGGGACGCTATATCAGGATATTATTAAATTGGAAATTAATGGGTTGTCAACCCTCGAAATACCGGTGACTGGGGAGGGGTCTGAACTAAGGATTGAAGCAGATATTCAAAATGTTAACTTTGGCGCGTTGCGAATAGGAAATTCAGTGGTCAAATCGGTTAAAATCTTAAACAAAAGCAAAATCCCCACAGCGTTTGCTTTAGGACCAATTGCCACACTGTCAAATTTACAAGGGATTGGTTTGCACTTCTCTCATACCGGTGAAATATTGCTACGTCCGAAATCAAGCGTAACGATTGATATGAAATTTCATCCTCATCACCGTATAAAGGCGTTTTGTGAAGAAATATTTGTTGAAATTGCTGGTAATTCAAAGCCGCTCTTTATGGTGAGTGGTGCGTGCCAAGGAATAGAAGTGGAGCTTGAAAATGACACTCTTCCATTCGGGGCCGTAGTACAAAAGAGCTTTACTACCCGGAGAATTCAATTACAAAATGTAGGTGATATCGGCACTAAATTTTCATGGGATGTCCAAAAGTTTTATCCTGATTTTTCAATTTCTCCTTCAGAAGGCTACATTTCACCAGGCATGGATATCCCTTTGGAAATAACGTTCCACCCCAATGAACTAAACTTGGATATCCGTGCTGAGAATATTCCCTGCAAGATAGAAGGGTCAGCGCCCCTTTACTTAACCCTTAGTGGAATGTGTATCCAACAGCCACCTCAAACAGATGTACTAAAATTCCTTACACCTGTCCGCACCCCAGAGGTAAAAAGTATTACACTTGCAAACAAAACCAGCACCGCATGGCACATACGACCTATCATCGAAAACTCTTATTGGAGCGGCCCAGAGATTATAGAAGTTGATCCAAGTCAATCAAAAACATATGATATTACATTCAACCCCCAAGAAACTTTAGGCTCAGGAGAAGGAGGCCGGCATGAAGGATCTATTTTTTTCCCTATGCCTGATGGGACTGGACAATTGTACAAGTTGAGCGGAGTGGCTGATAAAGTGCTTCCTTCTGGAAATATAAATAGAGAAATTCCATGCAAAACTTCTTTCACAGAAACGCTTTCTATCTCTAATTGGCTTCGAAGGTCGCAAAGGTTTAAAGTAATCACAGAGTTTGTCAAGCCAGATCCGAGCGTTGTTTTCAAAGGATATGAATATGTAGACTTATCACCACAGCTCACTAAAGACTACAAGTTCACATTCTATTCTTATAGGGAAGGAGTAACTACTTTTAAGGTCATATTCAAAAATGAAACGACACAAGAGTATATTTTTTATAATATCAACTACAAAAGCACTCCCCCAGGAGTCATTTCAACATTGGAGATAACCACCCCAATTCGTCAATTGCAAACAAGAGAAATAGTAGTGTCAAACCCGCTACCTGCACCAGTAGTATTTACCGGCAGCTGTAACAATTCAGAAATCACCCTCCCTCACACTTTTACTATTCAACCAAAGTAAGCTAGCTCTAATTTTAGGTCGGATACACCAGTTGTCGTCGAATTTTTGCCGTTGCAACCCAAAGAGACCCTCTCCAGAGTTGTACTGAATTCAAATGAGCTTGGAACTTACCAATATGACTTGAAACTGAACGCTTTGCCTGCTGGCATGGAAAGAAGCATGCACTTTAAAGTTGGACTGGGCGGCCTTCAGGTTCAAACTTTTAGGTTCATGAGTTACTGCAAAGCTAAAACTGACTATGTGTGCAAGCTGGAAAGTCCTGAATTTTTCGTTGAAAAAAGTATATCTGCTCCTGCAGGTAAGCTTTCATTAATATAGCTACAAACGGTGGTGTTGAAATATCTGTAGATATTACTTATGAGCCTTCGAGATTGGGCGATACTAGAACGCAATTAATTATAAGTTCTCCAGCAGGTGGAGATTACGTTTGCCCATTATTTGGACATTGCACTGCACCTAAACCCCAGGGCCCTATCCTAATTAGACCTGGAGTCGCGTCCGTGTTACCATTTAAAAACGTATTTAGTACAACTGCTACCTTCAACTGTGTGGTCGTAAGCTTTGTTAATTTTAGGATAATCCTGCTTTCCAGATAAAGGCTACTGAAACAATAGCTCCTAAAAAGACTATTTCGTTCTCCATTGGTTATAAAGTACCAGGAACGAATGAGAAAGAAAAGCCAGGAGAAAAGAATGCAGTTAGCAATACCGCCATAGCAAAGAATGTGATCACCTCCAAGACTGGGAAACTTATCATCACTAACCCTAATACGAATATTTCATGGCTGTATTACTTGAAATATTCATCTTAATAAAGCGCTTTGTGAATGATCATTTAAGGGTCGTGTGTGCCCGAATTTTTTGTCATGTTTCACATTGCAATTTATATTTTAGTATCAGCTGCCTTTGCAAATACCCAATTCCCTCTGTTAGATAAGAAAAGCCCTGGAAGATTTTTACATATAACAGATTTGCATATCGATCCGCACTATAAAGAGGGTGCATCGTTCGACAGCCAGTGCCATGCAATTTCTCATACTGGAAAGGACAATAGGGCTGGAAAATATGGTTCACCAGAATCCGGATGCGATTCTCCAATCGCTCTTATCGACAAGACGTTTGAATTTGTCTCCAAAAATCTTTACGATATCGATTTTGTATTTTGGACAGGAGACAACGCCAGGTAGAATCAATCTAATTAGACATGACGGTGATTCAAATCTACCAAGAACACTAAAGGAAACAAAGGAGCAGAACATATTGGCTGTAAGCTACTTTAAAAAGTCATTCAAATCGAACGTTGTAATTATCCCGTCAATTGGTAACAACGACGTCCACCCGCATAATTTATTAGATTACAAACACAACACCGCAGCAATTTTCCCGTTCTTTGCTGATATTTGGAGTGACTACATCCCAATTTCTCAGAAGAGAAACTTTCTTCAACATGGATCTTTTGTCAAAGACTTATCTCACAGCTTGCAAGCAGTTTCATTAAACACATTGTACTTTAGCTCTGCAAACAAGTTGGTAGAACATTGCGGGATAGAAAGCTCACCTGGGCGTGTCATACTTGAATGGTTGGAAACTGAGGTTTTAAAGCCTGCAAAAGGAGCAAAGAAAAAAGTATTTATTAGTGGTATGGACTGCCTAATGTAGGTCATATCCCACCAAACGCCAAGAATTACCAAGGAGATTGTCTCGACAGATTTATCACTCTCTCGCTAAAGTACAAAGAAGTAATCATTGGGCAGTTTTATGGGCATATGTAATCTTTATTGATATTAGGAATATCGATCATTTTTACTTCCCAGTTGAAAAGACCCATCCTTTGAATGTCGAACCGAACGATTTGATGCATATAGTAAATTTGTGACTGATCTAGATGGCACCAAAATGGATAAACAAATACTTTAAAAGTTTACTAAAGCACTACAAATCCATTCAAAAGGAGCCTAGCCTTCCTGCACCGATATTTGTTACTTCAAGCGTCTGCCCTGCCTTTAACCCAGGATTACGGGTATATACCTACGAAAAGGACTCTGGGCATTTGCTAGATTATGACCATTATTACGCTGATTTATCAGAGAATTCCAATTTAAAGAGCACATTCTACAAGTTGGAATATCGAGCAAAGAGCGAATACAAGCTAATTTCAAAGCAAATCACTCATGCCTGGAAGGACCTTGCGGATCGTCTTAGCCAATTGTGGAAGAAAAAGAAAACAAAGGCGTTGATAAAGTCATTCTATCGCAATTTTGTGATTGGTGTAAAAAAGTTGTTTAAACCATTCAATGATAGTATAGGCCAATAAAAACCAGCTTATTGTTTATTGAAAAATTCCGCTCGTTTTTGATATAGTTGGTTAACCATTTCTTTTATCTCTGGATGTTGGAATTTCCCTCTGGTCGAATCAAAGAATGAATTCAAGTTTTTCCCGTATCGCTTCTCATACTCGTGGGCTTGAACAATCATTTCAAATTTATCAATATCTTTGCACAAAAGGGCTTCCTTGGTACTACAATGTTCGTATTCCTCCCACAGCTCTTTAATCTCCTTCATTTCGCTTGTAGGTAGCAGCGTGTTAAAGTGCTCCATTGCCTTTCTTTCCCTATCGTGTTTATCTTCCTTTGATACTCCATCATGCGGTGTTATATCGCCTACTGTTGCTTCAGCTAAATCGTGCACTATTGCCATATTAATCAATCTTTGCTTGTTGATGGTTGGGTCTTTAATCAGCATGGCGATGATTCCCATGCGGTGCATATGATCGGCAATCGATTCTGGATTTTCAATTTCATTATTGATCCAGCCAGTTCGCTTCGTTGTTTTTAACGACTCTATCAAATCAAGGAATCGCAAAGTATTCATTAAAAGAGAAAAAAAAAGAATTTCAAACTCAGTACATCAAGAAGGTATTTATTAAGCCCAATTTATTCCGTTTCCGCAGCGCACATTAAAGTAATATTGTCGCCTTTCAACAGTATTCTTCCAAGGGCTTTCCTGGTTCCCTTTTTAACATTCACCTCTTCAGCGTCATCCAAAACAACACTTAGAAATTCATCAAACCCCAATATTCTTCCTTCGATTCTCAGATCGGTCTGTTCAAACAGCCAAATTGACACTCTGGATTTCTATATTAATAACGAGTACTTGCTGAAGCATTCTGAAGATGAGGTTGATGGGTTGAACCATCACTTTTTGTATCTTGTTCATTTTTGGTTGAAAAAAAGAGATCAGAAAAATGGGTTTTGACGACAGCACATTAAAGACAATTCAAGCAGTTAGCGGGTTATCCTTCTCACTCTTTTCTTCGCTTCATATAGGCGGACATTTGCTGACGAATTTCTCGTACCATCTCGGGGAAATCGCAGTCTTTGCGAATAGGACAATCTTTCACAATCCTTATTTTGAAATTGGTGTGATTGGTGGTTCATTAGCGACGCATGTTACTTCGAGCTACTTGAGGGGTTATATGCGGAAACCGGCAAAAGTACATGGAAAGATGCTCGAAACTAAGCTAAAGGAACTCAACATTCACCGAACTTCAGGATATTTATTGTCGCTCTTTATGATTGGACATATTGGAGCTACGCGTATTGTGCCATTGCTGGTTTTGGATGACCCTTCTGTCATTGATTTAAGCTATGCCAGCTATGCCATGCTTCAATGGAAATCCTTGTTTTTCCCCTACTACATCGCACTATTATTCACTGGCATATATCACTCTTGCTATGGGATTATTAGCGCGCTTCATACTTTCAAAATTAAACCAGTTCAACCTAAAATCGGGTTTTGGTTATATTTTGCAGTTGGTGCTGCAATAGCTGCTGTTTCAACTGTTGCTGCACTGGGAGGTGCATTTGAAAATATCGAATTTACAGATATTAGAGCATTTGAAAAAGTATATCACATTATTTGAATAAAAAGTATATTAAAGCTTGGCCGACTGCTTTGGGTGAAGAGCTCCTTGCCAGGATTTCGGAAGTTCAGTGACAAAGTGATAGCGAGCAACCTTGAGACCAGGAAGTTTGGATTTAATCCATTGATCAATAGCCTCCTCCGTTTCCTTCTTTTTCAACAAGATCGCCAGCTCTACATCTGGCTGCTTGCCCTGTCTTGATACACCATACAAAATAACTTGACTAATCGAGGGGTGAGACTCAAGAATCTACGTCAAACAATGCTTACTGATTCAATTTTTACTCTCGGAGTAGCTTTTTCATTTATAGTAACTGAGTCCAATATTCGCCCAATTAGAATTAGAAATCCTCTTTCATCAAACCAGCCAAGATCCCCAGTTCTAAACCATTTAGTATTATTAATATTGTAGAACAATTGGTTTTCTTGTTCATTCCAATATTCTATGTTAATATGGAATACTTGAGAATATTGTAGGTCCAGATATACAAATCTCTCCAATCCCATGCTTCAATACATTTCCTTGCTGAATTATTCTCACCGATATGCCTATTGGTCTTCCGACTGAACCCAATTTGCGCATTCTATCAGGAACGGTGGTACATATTTGATGCGAAGTTTCTGTCATTACGTAAGACGTCAGTACAGGGACTTTAAGCAATTTTTCAAGCGACAATAGTTTTGTTTTTCCAAAATTAGCTCCACAGCTTTGAACAAATCGTAATTTCGTTTTAGGTGGAGCATTTTTAGCAACTGTATCGTGGTAGAAAGGAGTACACGAGTACCACGTAACCTATATCAACAGTAATTTACCTTGTATTCATTAACATCGTTCCAAAATGTATCCTTGTTGAAGCGTAGTGGTAAAACGACAGAAGACCCGGCATAGAAACTGGTTAACAGCACTCCAATCAAGCCATGAGAGTGATGCAGCGGCATAATATTGTAAGCAGAGTCATGAGCCGTCAATCCAAAAGCACCACTGCTATTCTTGATACTAATGAGTATATTTTCATGTGCCAAGGGAACAAGCTTTGGTGTTCCTGTGGATCCATTTGTATGCAAGATCACTGCAATATCAGATTTGGAATATAATTGTGGTTCGACGCTACTTTTAACAACTTCAAAGTCAGTCGTGGAAGTTGGTTTGAGCCTGCATACTGGCAACGATGTTTTGACTGAGCTGGTAGTACTGTGGTATTTTCTTTTTTTGAATTCAATCAATGGATAGTCTATCGTAATGATATAAAGCGGGATTTTAAATTCCAGGCAAATTTGCTTTAGCATATCGTAATTTTCGCTCTTTTCATTAGTAATAACGATGGAAGGTTTTACTGCATAAAGATGATCTTGAAGCTCATTGTATGAGAGTGAAATATCAATAGGATTTGAAATGGCACGGGCAGATACTGTCGCAAAGAATGCTGTAATAAAGTCAAATGAGTTTGGCAAGTGTAGCGAGACTACCTGTCCTGGCTTCAAATTACAAAATGGTGGCGATTTAATCAGAGTTTGCGTAAGGTGTCTAAGGGTTGAATAGTGGATTTTAATATGTGCTTCCGGTAGCACTATTGCTGGTGCGTAAGAGTCTGTCAGTATTTGGACTAAATTCTCGTACTGGAATCCCTTCATTTGATTAACTTTTTTCGTCCAAGCGTTCATCACCATGAAAATTACTCACAAAATAATAATAATTCAAGAGCCAAGTATTTTATGAATTAAAATGCCACCGGCAACAGACACATTCAAAGAATCGACGGTATCTCTCTCTACACCAACGAGTTTCAGGTGCTGGTGGCATTTCTTTGAAATCGACTGCCGAACTCCAGCTCCTTCATTCCCCAATACCAATATTGTTGGGGAGTGAAAGAGATTGGCTTGTGTGTCGTGATCCAATTCAATAACAGAATCGCCATTCAGATCTGTACCGTAAATATACCACCCATTATCACCAGCAATTTTCAAAAACTTTGATAAATTACTGGTGGTATATATATCTATCGATTCTAAAGCACCCGCGCTTGCTTTTGATACAGTAGGGCTCAACGGAGCACTGTCCCTTTCTGTTATCACTATCCCATCAATTCCAAAAAAGTAACAGGTTCGGATGATTGCACCCAGGTTTTGTGGATCCATCAAAGAATCCAGCGCTTGTTAGAAAACACGTACCAATCCAAAAAGGAAATGGTTGTGGCCCATATTCCTTTAAATCACCTCCAACAATTTGATAGTGATCAACTTTTTCTTCATCAATTGGTCCTAAACCGTCTATACGAGGGACTTCAAGCTTTGTAGCACAAAGCAGTAGCCCTTGATGTGGTCTCCCACCACTGAATTTGTCTATAAAATTAGCCTCCGTGGCTTTAATCGGAATTTCTCGTTCGATTGCCAGTGCTTTCGCCCTTTTAATTGCTGGCGATTCATTCAGATCAAACTTGTAAAACAACTTGTGTATACTCCGCTTGTGTTCCTTCAATGCGGATAATACCACCGATGATCCATATAAATATTCTAGAGCCTTTTCGTTGCTAGAAAAAAATCTTGTTCCTTTCCAAATCTTCAACATTTGAGATCAAGAATGACTGACTGGCAAAAACTAACAGTACCAAAGTTAAAGGCAGAGCTCAGTAGCCGTGGATTACCAGTAACAGGAAACAAAGCAGCGTTAGTGGAAAGGTTAAATGAAGATGACTCAAAAGATACACAAGCAGATGGAGAATCGAAAGAGGATACCAGTAACGAAACAGATGGGAATTTGGACCCTATGGAGACTGATCAGATGGCTGTAGGTGATCATCGCGGGAAAAATATGGAATCACTAGGTAACAGTGGGAAGTCTCCAGATAGCAATGGAAAGTTGAAATCCCCAGTTATTTCCAAAGAGAGCCCTACAAACAATACCCCAAAATCGCCTATGAAAGTTAGTTCACCCAAAAAAGAGACAGTTACTCAACCCTCTCCACCTTTGAAGTCTAATACAGGTCAATCGCAAAAGCTTTTATCCCCAACTAGGGCAAAACCTGAAGCAAAGGCTGATAAAATCGAATCAAGTGACAATCTAAAAGCTGACGGTGAAAAAACAAGAGAAATGAACAGTCCGATAAAAAACAAGCCATCTACTCCTAAAAAGACTGAAAATATCGATGCTCTACATGAAAGCAAATCCACCAAACGCCCATCAAATGAGGAGCTTCCAGAATCCAAAAGAACCAAAATCGAAGGTAGTCTATGTTAATTCAGAATCAACGATTGCGGTTTATAACTTTACACGCCCATTGAACATTGGAGAAGTAAAGAGCAAACTGGAAGAGTTTGGGGTGGTATCTTTCTTTTGGATGGATAAAATAAGATCACATTGCTATGCGACAGTAAATTAGTCTTTATCCTAGTATGAAAATGTAGAGTCTGCAAAGAAAGCAAAATCAAGCTTGGACGGATATATTTTCCAACCCGAATCTGGCAAGTCTTTGGAAACCAAGTTTATTGACAGAGCAACCGCTGATGAAAGGATTGCCCAAGATGCCAGCACCTCTAGAACCATTCTACCGCTCCCGGATAAGAAGCAATTAGATAATTCTAATTATAGAAATGAGCGAAGGCCAGAGAGGAATGACTATAGAAACAATCGGGATGACTCACGTCAAAAGAAAAATACCAGACGTGATGATATAGATGAAATCGTGGTTATGGAAAAAGATGATCGCCCTTTCCACAAGACTGCAGCATCACCTGTAATTGAATACCGGGAAGCTTAATAATATATTCGTTCTTATACTAGTGGCGTTCTGATTGTGGCTTGTGTTGGAATTTTCCTCTCGATTTTTTCTTCAAGAAAAGGAAAGAGAAAGTCTTTCAAATTATATGTCTGGAATCCAAAAGTATTCGTTTCCTAACCGCAGCTTAGCAACTTACGACCCATTTGCTGACACCGGTGACACCACAGAAGTTACTGTACAGGGATATATTCGTAACTACTGATTAATTACAGATATAAGAATTCAACAGAGAAATGGTCGCAAAACCATTACCACTGTTCAGGGATTACCAGTAGTGATTGATCAAAAGAAATTAGTAAAGGCTTTCAAAAAGGTAATTTTGGATTAATAGTTTGGAATTTGGATGTATTGGGAATGTAATGAAGGATGAAGAATGGGGAGATGTAATTCAATTATCTGGCGATCAACGTCAAAAGGTTACCGATTTCCTGGTTGCAGAAGGAATTTCAAAGAAAGATAAGATCAAGATTCACGGGTTTTAAATATATTACAGTTGTTACCAGTTGTGCATTTCTATTTGCTGACTGGGATAGCCTTATTTCCCAGATATTTATGTCTAACAAGATCACCAGTTTCTTGGAAGTTATTCTGTGCTGATTTCCTGTCGCGATTAAAAATGCACACTGTTAATTCACTTATTGCACTATTGGTCGCTTTGTTAACTGCCTCAATTTTAAGAAAAGCCATCGAAAATATTTGACAGAGATAACCAAGGGCTTGTAGGGAATCTCGTCTATAGCAATCCCAGATTCATGGGTGGAAAGAAGGTTCTGTTTAGATTTATCCAAATGGGCCAATCTCGCACTTTTCGCCTCGCTGCAGTAGAGTAGCAACTAAGATTTTGTCATTAAATTTTCAATGACGATTTCCAAGCTGGCTATGACGATCGCTGTTGGCTTGTTTTTCAATACCCCGTCCATTCAGAAAATTGTCTCATCATTGTGTGAGCCTGATGCGCCCACCACAACAAAATCAAGGATGAAATCCGCTCCAAATTCAACTTGTAAATGCCTCCACCTCAGTCTTCCAAGTATCAACCACCTGCTAGCCCAAAGCAGCAAAGAAACTCACCAAAGATGAGCAATTCAAGACCACAGAGTGGCAGCGAAACCTCAAAGAAATATAGGGGATATGATTCAAATCCCAGAGAACAATATTACGCACAACCCGCCTATGTACAGCAAAATCAATATCCAACGTATCAACAAGCAATGTACGAATATCGCCAGCCTGTTTACGAACAGCGATATGAGCAGCCGACCTATCCATATCCTCCACAACCTGTATATCAAGAGCCTGTGTATGACACTCAGAACTACGCATATTACACTGTAGACAATGCTTCTATTGCCCCGTCGACAGTGCCTCCCTCTGCCTATAATACTTATGCCCAGCCAGCTGCTAAACCACCATCTTTAAATGGTTCAGTTGACGGGCTGCTAAAAGAAAAGAGATACTCTTCATACGACGATGACGATGACTTGGGTGGTGAAAGGTTCTGTTGTGGGATTTTTGCAACGAAACGAGGATGTGTGAATACTATTGGTGGAATTACACTCTTCTTCCTAGTTGGATTAGGAGTTGGACTATTCTTCTTGTGGCCTAGAATGCCATCTGTTACAGTTGAAAACCCTCTAGGCAACTTGGGTTCAGATGTTGGAAAGCTATCCTTTTCTTCCAATGATCCTGCAAATGCATTATCGCAAGCTTCTCCTCAGAATCCATTTATTGCTTCCATTCAATTAGCTGTTAATATCGATGTATATTCTCCAAACTACATTGAATATGCCTTTGCTGGTATGCACGTACAGGCGAGACTTTTGGACCCTAGTATGAACGGGACGGCAGTATCTAAAGATCCTATCGGCGCCGGTCAGATTGGTCGAGTTGCTTTCCCTTCATTCAAAAATACTACCTTCACTATGCCTTTCAATATTTCCTTTGTAGCCCAAGCTCCAGTTCAATCTATCGAAGATAATATCAACTTGTATACATTGGCAAGGTCTTGTGGAGCACAAACCTTTGGTTTGCAACCAGGAAAAATACCAAATACGATAGCAATAAGAATAGACGGCAGTATCTTTAGTAAGGTAATCGACTGGACCGGCTTCACACCAAGATTCACTAGAAACATCGTAATTCCATGTCCCGAGTCCACTCAGCAACTAATACAGACACTATTTAACGGAATACCAAACAAGCCCTAAAGGACCAATAAATTGTATTTATATCTTTATTGTTCCAGCTTACCACAACTCTTGAATAAAACTTTTCACTCTTTCAAAGAATGAAGACGCTTTGCTGGACATAGAAGTTCTTGAAGCAATAGAACTAATTGTCAGCGATGGTTGTAAGCTTAAAGTAGACACGCTTTCGCGCAAATCTAATGGAACTGTATTTGGCTCCTTTGGCAGGTATACCAAGTTCTTTGAGTTAAAAGTAGCATAGTATGATGGCGGATACGAATTTCCCATTTGGCTAGTTGGCAAACATCCACGTTGATTATATACATTGTCATGCATTGTCACCTGATTCATTGTTAGTCAAACGTGGAGGGCTAGTGGGTTCGATTCCGACTTGATCCTTTTGGGTTCTCTAGTTTTGGAATTGGAATATTGGGTCCAATGAGCTTATTCTTTACTCTCCCAGAACCATTCGACTAATACCCTTTTTTGTATTCATCATTTATGGATGGTAAACTGTTAACTATGCCATTCATGACCTTTGAATAGCCAAATAAGAGAGGTTTTATTCATTATTATTGGTCGTAATTGTTTCTTCTGGGGAAGGAGACATGGGTGGTATAATGTCAATCAATTGGCTTGCGTCGATAGTTTCAAACGGCTCTAGTTCAATAGACCTATCATTCAATTCAGCACTTTGGGCTATTTCTGGTACTACCGCCATTCCATAATCATCTACTGTGCGGAGCAAAATATTTTGTGGCAGCTTAGTAAGTCGGATCGCGATTGGCACCTCATCATCACTGTCATTGACGCAAGTTTCATCAACATTGTCCACTGTTGAAGCTGATGGAATCACTAAATCTGCGTTGTTGTCTGGCTGTGAAGAAACAAGCGGTAATCTAGATATTCGAATTGAAAGCGGCTCTTCGTCTTCACTGTCATATACGCAGTTTCCCTCACCTTCATTCGATATAACACCAGGTGCAGTTTCGCCTGCTGCAGCAGCAGCTGAATCCTCCAATACTTGCTGATTACCTTCAGTTTCCATCATTTTACCAGCGGAATCCTCCTCCATATCTACATCATGATTATTCACTACCACGGCTTGGGTTTCAACTGTAATGTTTAATGCTTCGGATAAAGGAGAATTTATCAGTGATGATGAACTATCGATAATTGGCTGTCTTGGAATATAATTTCCTAATGGTTCATCATCGTTTTCCTGAATGGACATTCTATCATCATTTTCTCGTGCGATAGCATTAACCTGTGAATTCCTTTCCGCTTCTGGAGGCGTATTATTTACATTATCAATTTCTGATGAATTAATTTCTCGCTCATTTTGAATAGGTAGCGAACTATGTGGTGCCGGGGATGTATTACTAAAGGTATTTCCAGTTTCGATATTTGCTGTTTGGCTGGTTTCATCATTTACAGCTGGAAGTAATTGAGGAATGTAACAGTTAGAAAATCGTTCAGCAAGTGGAATTTCATCATCAGAGTCATCAGGGGAAAAGGGTGATCTGAAATCAATTACCGGTGAAAGTGGGTTGGAATTGCTTCTGTTGGGAATGGTAATAGAAAGATTGTGCGATGGTCCAACAATAGTTCCTAGAGGAATCTCCTCCTCAATATCTTCTGGTTCTTGAACTGTAGGTAAGTCAGCATCGTAATCAGGTGGCAAATCTTCTGTTGAACCCTCCCAAGTAATCATCAAGCTGCGCAGTATTCGTCTCTGCTCGTTTTCCAAATCCAACAAATACGTTTTTAACTCTTGCGTCTGATCTTTTAATTGTCTTTTCATGGTATTAATTGAACTGGTGAGGTATTTCAAGATAATCTTTTGTTTTTCGATTGTATGACATAACTGGTCCACCGTGTAAGTATTCTTTAGGTACCAAGACGGACAAGTTAAATTAGGACCTACTGTAATTCCAGGAAGCAGATCATTTGAAAGAGCAGAATTCAGAAGCTTTGCAGCTCTATAATGTGAAAACAAGTATTCTATCAACTGAGGCTCAAATTTGATCCTTGTGGAACTGGAGGTTGAGTGTTCATGAACCTTCTTGACAAATGTGGAAATAATCAACTGCACCAGTGTGGATGCTTCCTCCTCTTTCGACAAATTCTTTTTCATAGTGGCAGTTTGTGCTCTCCAGTAATTGTACTTGTCAAACAGAACCTTTTCACTTTCAAAACTGTTGTCTGGAGATCGAAATACTCTATGAAATAGCTGCGATAGTCGTCCGCGAATGTATTTTAACTTGGTAATATTTGATTTTTGCAGTTCAATCCTCCGCTTGACATCCTCTACCATGGAGAGTATCTCTCCATCATTTCTACTCCTTAATTCCCGCTCTAGCATTTTTAATTTGTGGTGGAGCCGTTTTAATTCCCCTTCGCTTCCATGGAAATTGGACTCTTGCTCCTCTAGCCTAGAAAATTCAAATACCGCATCCCTTAAAGGCGGATAACTTGGAGGCTCTGGTAGAGCCATTACTATTTTTCAGAAAGTACAGGTGAAACTTGTAAAGGTTGAGGCTTGGATCTAATCTTAAAAAGACCATACACCATTCGGCACCAACACAAAAGAAAAAGAAACTTTTGCCGCTATGGATTCATTCGATTGTACTAGATCAATCTACGATCGTCTTCCTTTCAACTCGGCCAAACTTAAATATACGAGACCCGCAGTAGAATGAAAGCCTCCGCTTTATCGCCTACGCCCCAGGTGCATACTCATCATTTCACTATCAGAAATATTCATGCTTTTGGAATTTGACATTCACGATTATCCAAAAAAATTTTTTGAATTCAATTTTTTTTCTTGCACCAAAATGATCTCCATTGGTAGAATAATCAAGAGGAATTCAGTCTTTAATCAGCTTAAATTCATATCTGGAGTCGCTAATGCAAATACTACCACAAACGCACCTGAATTGGAAGTTTCTTCTACGCCTGCCAATTTGGCTGCCTTCAGTGCAAGAACTGGAATCAAATTTGACAATCAAAATATTTTATTAGAAGCGCTTACACATATATCATACAAGGAGAAGCCGGAAAAGTCACCAAAATATCAATTGATTGGAAGTAAAATTTTGCAAATGTACGTTACTGAATACGTCCTGCACAAATATCCTGCGCTTCCAGCACCAGTGTGTGCCAGTATCGTAGAAGCGTTTGTTGGTAATGCATCATTAGCCAATGTGGGAAAAGTATTTGGTGTCCAGTTTGTTATGAGGTGGAAGGTTTCTATTCTTTTATTCTAGGAATCCGAACAAGAGAGTAAAGTCAAGTTAGGAACTCCGCTTGTGCGAAGCTGGATTGTCGAATCTCTTGTTGGAGCTATTTATGAACATCAAGGTCCATTGGCGGCAAAACAACTTATACAGACTCACATTTTAACCAGAAGTGTTGACACTGAACTACACGTTGATGCCTACGTTAAAGTATCAAAGCCCCGAGTTTTATTAACCGAATTAATTAGAAAACTAAACAAGCCAAAGCCAGTTGCCAGGTAAACATTCCTTAATGAGATTACTCAAAGAAACCGGTAGATTCTCTTCTACTCCTACATTTGTCGTTGGAATGTATTCTGGAATGGAAAAGATTGGAGAGGGATATGGCAGTTCATTGCAAATGGCTGAAACCAGAGTAAGACTATCTGATGATTAGGCTATCAAGAATGCATTATTAACACATTATCTGCATGAACTTAAAGATGTTTCAGTTCCATCTGATACTGAATCTGAAGAATCTATAAGTTTTTTTAAGCAATAAATATTATTGTAAACTCTATTGATGCTTGGCTATCTCAAAAGAGTAGCCTCCAATTCTAACTCAGTTGGTTTCTAGTTAGACATAATGTCCTGATGCACTTTTTTATTTGAGATAATGCTTGACCACCCATCTTGTCAGAACAAGAGCGCTTAAACCAGCAATAGCATATTTGACATAATTTAAATTGGTTTCCTTCTTTATACGTTTCCTGATTACTTTCTTTGGTGTAGATGTCTGCTTCTTTCCTAAATCTTCCAAATCTCCAACATCACATTTCTTTGACTCAATGACCAGTTGACCACACGCAGATGCGATATCGTTACCCAACTTTTGCCGCCATAGGGTACGAAGACCATATTCGTTTCGTGTGATTTCTACAAATTCCCTAACTGTTTCTGCAAGTGGAGTCTTGTAATCGTACGGCACATCTGTTGGGTTGTAAGGAATGATATTTAACAAGACATCTCTTCCCTTCAATAGTGCGCCTAATTCATGAGCAACCTCCTTTGAGTCATTGACATCTTTGATAATGACATATTCCACCAAAACGTGTCTACGTCTATTGTGTGACTTTACATTCTTGTTTTGCTGAGCAATGAATTTATCTGCGGCATCAACAATCCTATCGATATGCCAAGCTTTAGAAGTGGGAACAATTTGAGTTCTCAAAGTTTGGTTAGGAGCGTGCAGGGAGAGTGCCAAGCCAATCTCTGGTAAATCATTAGCCAATGAAAGCATTCTCGGAACTACACCTACTGTGGAAATGGAAACTCTTGAAGGAGATAATCCAAATTTCCCTGTATCAATCATTCCTCTAACGGCCTGTAATACTTGATCATAGTTATCCAAAGGCTCTCCCATACCCATGAACACCACATTTCTAATTTTTTCATACTTGTTTGCATGGTCTGGATTAAATAAAAATTACAAAGCTGCTCAAGTATCTCACCAGCTGTCAAATTGGCCAGCAAGTTCATTGTTCCTGTAGCACAAAAAGTGCATCCCATAGCACACCCAACTTTTTGTTAGTTGAAACATACCTTGAGACGATACACACACAGTAGCTCTCTTGTTGCTCTTGAAATGAAATTCACCGTTTTCATCCACTTTCTTTACCTTTTCGTCCTCTGGGAAATTCATCAAGTCTTTTTCACCATATCGCATTATTACCGATTCTATCCTTTGTCCATCTTGTAATTCAATCAAAAGCTTTGTGGTCGATCCATCTTTGGCATCGGTACTTGATATCACTTTCGAAGTGGTCAAAACAAACTCTCTTTGGATCAATTCCAGCGCTTTCTTTGGCAAAGTTGAAATGGTGGAAAAATCAGTGACTCCATGTTGAATTATATTTCGCAGTAAAGTCGCGGCATGTTTTTCCGATATCCCTTCTGCTTTGAAGGCCTCTTTAAGCTGCACTTCGTCCAACAAGGACTTTGGTGAGAGTTTCCTTTGTTTCATTTTCGCAAAACAAAAAACAAAAAAAATGTAAACAAATAGAAGTTTACGAAATCATTGGAATGCAACTTTTTTGCTTTATTGCCTTGATCGGTATCGCATTGGCGGATGGAAATAGCACCTCGGTCGCGCATGGTCCAGATGGTCCACCAATTACAACTGTTCAAACTACATCAACGAATAACCCTCCACCACCTAATCCTGTGGCCACCTCAAATGCCCCTAGCCCAGCAATTACTAGTCAAGCACCACAGCAGAATACAGTGGGTGGTTCACCGCAAAGTTCACAGGTATCTGTAGGTCCTAGTGGGCAAACTGCTTTCGTTTACACTCCAAATCATAATGCTGCACGAATGCCACAAATATTTGAAGCCATCGCCGCCATTATTCTACAACTTTTTGTTTAAATTTATAAACTATTTTGAATTCTTAATCAATTTCTGTGTAATACCTATGAATAATCTTCAAAGGTGTATTTGCGTTTTCAGAGCAAATTGCAGGGTTTGATTTGGTGAATATATCAACAATCGACGCGACAAATATTCCTATCACAATGGACACTGAGGATGCATTTGCCCGAAGAAAGTCGTTAGTAGATACGCTCAATGTGCCAAAGGGCCGCTTAAGAAAGCGCTCTGCAACCATGTACCAAAAAAGGCCAGAAAATCCTGCAACTGGATCTATCACCAACCTAGACAGCGCGGGTGTAAAAGTAGTAGATACAAAGTCATTCACAGTACTAGAGAAATTACAGACAGGTACATATTACAAAGTAAAGTTTAACTAACTTTTGAAATACTTGGTTCAGTGGAGAGGAAATAGGAATTCAGTGTATCTAATGAAAAAGATTCTCGCCCAAACGTGTGTTCAGAAAGAAGCTGCAGGAGACGAATGCGGGGAAAGATTTATACTTCAATCCATAGATTCACCTTTCACAGCAAACCTAAAGTTTTGCTTTCAGGATACACACCATATATACCAAATTACCGAATATTCTCGAATAAATCTTCGGTCGGTATTGCAGAATGGAATAAAGGAGGCTAATTTACAGCGTTATGCTGCTCAGATCAGCCAAGGCATTGCTTACTTACACAACAACTTTATTATTCATCGCGATATCAACCCGGATATCCTGTTGATTGATGCTAATGGCAGCGTATTAATTTCAAACTTTGCTCACACAATGTCTACAAAATACCCAATATTATTACCTGATTCGGAGAATAATAGTTACAAGAGTACTTTGTTTTAACATAGGTCCGGAAGTCCTTGCTGGTAAGATGTATCAGTATAGTGCAGATTGGTGGTCAATGGGTGTAACATTATTTGAAAGCATGTATGGCTCGGTATTTTCTTGCTAACAAGCTTCCATTTGAAATCAAGCAAGGAAACACGTTTGAATTGAGTTTCCCTAAAACAAACGGTATTACCTTGGCTGCAATTACAGAGTCTGCAAACAGACAAAGCTTTATAAAAGGGCTATTGGAAGTTGATCCAAACAAAAGGATGGGAAGCTCTTTTGGGGGACTGGGCTTTGAAAAGGATGTCAAGCAGCATCCTTGGCTATCTTTGATTGAATGGGATGGGTTGAAATCAGCGCGTACAAAGCTGGAAGGTAATTATCAATCTAGCCTTCCTTTGCAGAGTTCCAATGAATTCTTGAACAAGCTTCTTACCAAAGTGAAAACCAATATCAATAATGTCGCAGATTCGTTTTCAAAGATGGAACTCCCTCAAGATATCAACATGGAGCAAGTCAAGCTGCTAACGAGCTACATGAAAGATTACAATTTCGAGAGCCAAGAAAATGAAAAGCTGGATCCAGTCCCAGGTAATCGTTTAATTCACCCAAAGATTTTGAATGAATTTAAAATAAAAGCTGTTTCATCTTGTGCACAGCCTCATTTTCCAATCTTTTGAGGGCCGGAAGATTACAAAGTTTGATTCACCATGAAAGAAGAACAATTCCGAAAGAGGCCAGCTCTGCGTGTACAAACAGATATAATTGATCAAGAAGATATCTGTCTTGGTCTTCAGTTCACTTTGAAAGATGCGATTCGAGAGTATATCCAGCTAGAGGAGATTGAAAACAAACTATCCGCTATACAAGAAGAGGCGGACAGGTGGGAAAAGGAAATTCAGCTTTTGGAAGCGGAAATTAAAGGCATTGAAAACAAGTTGGCTTATTTGAATGACAAGAGGTAACCGCTCTTAACGCAGGTTGACGGACATTAACTTTTTACATGTTGTAGCTGCTTACTAACGATAGCTTTTACTAAATAGAGCCAAGCGGGATGCAATTGAATCCAGTATCACGAGTAACCTTGAAGCTGAGATAGGTGCGAGAAAAGACCTGTGGAACCGAAAAAGATCATTAAAATCAGCGAGGCGAAGTGTAAATTGCATCTAATATAGTTGAAAGCATTGGAACGCAACCCGCAAATGCTCTGTCATGTCAAGCAGCGTATAAATCTCTTGTTTGATCGGGTGTTTAGAATCAAAAACTCTCCCTTTCCTGTTGAAACCACTCTTCACAATGACTGCGAAAAGCTAAAGGAAAGCTTGTTGCTAATGGATGGCGAACTATTCAAATTCGAATCTTCCTTGAGTTTGATAATGGAGTTGGTGCGTGCATTTTCTTACAAATTCAATGAAATACAACGAAAACAGACTGATCCAGACGAAAAATTTACTCTAGGGAATCACTTCGTCAATTTTATGATCAATACATATACCAAAGCCCGAGAAATTCAACCAAAGATACCCAAAGTCAAGTGCATTCTTAATTGCAAAACCCTTGGCCACAGCAAAACACTTGTAGGAAAGATACCCCAACTTAAAGAATATACCAAAGAGGAGCTGCAAAATATGATGACCGAGTTGCAAAACCTATTAACTAATTTGTCACTGTTAGTAAAACATAAACGCGGTTCACACCAACAGATTAAAGAAATACATGACCGCAAGAGCCAAGAATTGGAGATTGAGCGTAGAAAGATTTTGCGAGGTTTAGCGCTTGGAATCGACAGACAGCGTGCCTTAAGAACGAGCATCGACACCACTGCTTCCAGTTTAGATTTACCCCCAGCCTACTCTCAGCTACCTTCTCCAACTCCATCTTATGATGATGATACACCACTCTGTCAACTTTTCTTTAATAAATGATTTTCTTCACTCAGCATTAAATTTGCTAGAACAGACGCGAAATTTTTCCCCTGAACTTGATCAGCAATGGCTAAAGGAACAACCGGCGAACTCACTCCTGGATCTTTACAGAAGCTTACAGTAGCAAAACTAAAAGAAGAGCTTACCAACAGAGGCTTGGAAATTACTGGAACCAAGCCAATTTTGATTGCTAGATTAAAGGAAGCTTTGCAAGCTAGTGAAGACAAACCAGCGTCACCAAAGAAAGAAGCTCCAGGCTCTCCAAAGAAAGAAGCTCCAGGCTCTCCAAAGAAGGACGCTCCTTCTTCCCCAAAGAAAGACGCTCCAGGCTCTCCAAAGAAAGACGCTCCAGGCTCCCCAAAGAAAGAACCAGCTTCTCCAAAGAAGGATGCACCACCGTCTCCAAAGAAGGAAGCTCCTGCCTCTCCAAAGAAGGACGTGCCTTTATCCCCAAAGAAAGAAACACCTTCTTCCCCAAAGAAAGAAGCTCCTGCATCTCCAAAGAAAGAAGTCAAATCGCCATTACCATCGCCTACCAAGGAAGCACCACCTAGTCCAAAGAAAGACGGACACAAGAGCCCTGTCAGACCAGCTTCTCCAGTAAAAGAACATGGCGAAAAGAGAGCTGCTGAAGCACCAACATCCCCATCGAAGAAGCTAAAGACTGACCACGAATAGGCATTCGATCTAATAAATATCCGTTAATGAATATGAGGTCAAAAAGTAATTTATTTCTTTTTCAAGTTTTTGATTTTTTCTTGTTCTTGCTTGTGGAAATACTGTTCTTCAATAGCAGCTTCCTTTCTGCCAAAAGCACCAGAGCCAGTTCTAGCACCACCAAGCGAAGCAGGGGTAACTGTATCCTTCTTTTCTTCAGACGCTTGTTCAGCGGCTTTCTTTAAATCTTGCGCTTGCTCCTTCTTTTCTTGCTCAACTACCTTCTTGTACTTTTTTAAAACTTCGACTTCATGGTCATGAATGAATTTTTCTTCAGAGGCAGATCCCTTTTTGTTGAATGCGCTGCTACCGTCGCCGATAGTTCCGTATGGTCTGATGTTGCGTGGGACGATGGCTCTCTTTAGTGCTGTGCGAATCATTTGCCGATGAAGGATTAGATTTCAGTTTTATATTTTTGCTCATGTGGCGTGACTCAGAATTACTCATCTTTTGTAAAATCGGCAAGTTAATCCCTCGGACTGTTATTCAAATTGAATCCAATAACCATTCCAGCTCGTGTTATTCAAATTGAATTCAAAACCATTCAGCACGTGTTATTCAAATTGAATCCAATAACTATTCCAGCACGTGATAACTCTTCAGGATATTTCAAAAAAGAACCAGCATAAGAGATCAATATGCACGAGTATATAACAGCAACCGTTTATTTAAACTATTTTGATGAAACAATTCCGTAGTGATCATCATCAATGGTAGTGTAAACCAATCCTTCATTCATCATCATATCAACATGTTCCCTAAATAAACAGATAAACGAACCTTATATTCCCTTCAGAGTCCATTCCTCTCATTTTGTACACGATATCATTAATATGCGTACCAGTTGTGTTTGGATTATCCTGCAAGATCTCTGCAATCTTGGCTTGGATAGGATTCATGTCACTTGCAAAAGATGTATTGTTTTTGGAGTATACAGATCCTTGTGGTTCTTTAGTTTCTTTTTTGATCTGTCCGAATTAGTCCGGACTTACCGAAGGCTTTGTTAGAGCATTGTGAGTGTAAATAACTTGCAAAAAGTGATGAGTGAGTTCATCTACAGAATCAACCGATATTATTCTGTTGACGTTCACACTCTTTTTTCCTTGGAAAGCTTTCAAATGACCAACCACTTTGACATACATTCCTTCACTTGGTTAAAGAATATTACATAAATTCATTGCCCATTTCATTCTCGGAATTATCAGTGTATTGGCGAGCTTCGATTGAGCCTGTTCCGTCATCAACAATATAAAGAGTGTTGCTTGAATTGATTGTCACTTTGGTAATTCTACAAACTATCGCTACTTGGAAAATGTCAGTCTTGTCTACTACAAACGGCGAATCGCTATTCATTTGTGTAGCATTGACTAGTTGCTTGATTGTAACATGGCGATAGGTTTGATTGCTACTCTTCTTGCCTGGTGATTGATACGGCGATCCAAATGGAGTCGGGGAAGTGAATCCTCCACCTGTAGTTGTAGTAGTATTTCCCATCGGATATCCTCCATAGCCTGTTATTAACAAGATCTTTAACCTGACATTTTTAAAATTTAGAAAAACTGAAAATGAGAAATCCCAAAGTGTTTGGAATTCTAGGAATAGGAATATATGGTGCAACAGTCTACGCCTCTTATCATGCATACAAAATTTATAATTTACCTGCAGTATCGCCTCAAGCGCATCTTCCAGAGAACCAAAAGAAGTGCTCACAAGTATACGATAGAATAGCAAAAGAATATGATTCAAAATTAGACTGGGATGAATATCTCATGGGGCTGCCTTCAAAAAGAATGTATTTGGCTGAAAAAGCGTATGGAAATGTACTGGAAGTTTCCGCTGGCACAGGTAGGAACCTGGAATACTACAAGCCAGATAACATTGCAAATTTAACAATAACGGATAGCAGTAGCGCAATGCTTGAACTGGCACTTGTTAAATTCAGGAATTTCAGACAGCAGTTTGAGAAACTAGGGGTGAATTTTCAATTCAAACTGGCAGAATCGGAAAAACTAGAGTTTAGCGATAATTCATTTGATTCAGTAATCGATACGTTTGGTTTGTGTTCCCACTCTGACCCTATCCAAGCGCTGAAAGAAATGGGAAGGGTTTGTAAAAAAGATGGAAGGATATTTCTGTTGGAACACGGCAGAGGGTACAATGATATACTGAATGCTGCTTTGGACAAACTGGCGGACAATCATTCATTGTCGTGGGGCTGTTACTGGAACAGAGATATTGACTCTATCCTCGAGAAATCTGGCTTGCAAATATTGCACAAAGAGAGGTATCACTTTGGTACCACTTTTCTTTTGATCTTAGCACCAAATAAATGACCAAATTTCTTGGCTTTATAATTGATTGATACACAGATCGGAAAAACTTACTAGTGGTACAAAATCTAGGGATTTCATTAAACTCGTCCCTCATGATGCTTTGAGTATCTACCGTGCAATTACTAGTTGCTCTCTTGATCAATTTAAGCTCTTAGTCTTTCATCTAAATGTCCAAGCGCAGAGTCCCTTACTTTTTTCCAAACCACCTTGTTAACCACAATGAGGAATTTTAGCCAATCAAAATCGCTGCAGTTGAGACTATACCAAGGGTAGACTCAGCCATTAGGATTGAATAGTTATCCCGCCTCCTACCAGACTAAAGGATGCATTAGTTGGTGCGGCCATTTTCCTTGTATCTGAGAACCCTGACTTGCCTCACCTTCCATTTTTGTTGCTTCACCAATGTTTCATAAACGCCACTGGAATGAAAAACGGCGAAAAAGAATTTCCATTTTACAATTCTAAATGGGCAATTCATCATCCTCCCTGGATGGAAAGGATGAAGGTAACCGACACTAATATAGTCGATATCAGTCACTTCAAGCTACAGCAAGTCATCGGTAAAGGTGGATTTGGTATGGTCAGAATTGTATCGAAAAGGGACACCAAGCAAAAGTACGCATTGAAATATATCAACAAGAAAAAGTGTATCAAAAAGGGTGCAGTTAGAAATATCTTTAGAGAGAGGCTGATACTGGAAAAGTGCGATCATCCATTCATCATTAATCTTCAGTTTGCTTTTCAGGATGATGAACATATGTTTATGGTTATCGATTTAGCCCTTGGTGGTGATCTTCGATATCACTTGATGCGCATTGGTAGCCTTCCGGAACAGACTGTTAGAATATATGCGGCCGAAATTTCATCTGCACTTCACTACTTGCACGGACAGAATATCATTCATCGGTACTTGATCCCTAATCCTAGTGATTTGAAACCTGAAAATCTGTTGTTGGATGATGAGGGCCATATTCATGTTACCGATTTCAATGTTGCAATCATGCTGGATGAAAAGATCCCAACCTCAAAGTCTGGCACAACTGCCTATATGGGTAAAATAATGATTGATCCTTAGCTCCTGAAATGTTAATCCACAAGCCTTACAAGTACTCTGTTGACTGGTGGGCGTTGGGGATTATTATTTATGAATGTACATACAATATGGTATACTCTTGCTAATCCAAGCACCCATTCTTAATAGACAAAAAGACTCCTGTGGAGAGAGCCATTCGTGATAGAAACGTTGTATTTCCTAATCCAAAGGATTTACAACCAGAATACTATCCAATTACCGAATCTAGATTTAGAACAGCCTTCATCAATGGCTTATTAAACAAAAATGTTTCCGAACGATTGGGTTGTGGGCCTGATGGAATCAATGAAATTAAAGAGCATCCATGGATGCAACAGTTAGACTGGAATGCCATGGAAAGAAAAGAAATTATACCAGAGTTTATACCAGATGTAATTATTTATTTATTTTAGCCTTCTCAAAATAACTATGACTTTGGAGCTGCTTTGGAAGAATTGCTATACGAGAGTTCTCCTCTAGGTTCAAAACCAGTGAAGAAAAGAAAACCAAAGAATCAAGTTCCACCTACCTTGGCCTCTTTGTGGGAAGACGATGGACAAGTGCCCAATACTGCTCTAGCAAAGAAGGAGAAGACAGAAAAGGATTTGGATTATATAGAGCTATATTTCGAATCCTATATCAAACCACAACGATTATTAGACGGAAAGCAAAAGAAGAGTAATGCAAAATCTGCTACTGCTCCAGCTCAGAAACTACAATACACCAACTATGTAAAGAAAGACAAGACGCCTAGTTTCTGGGAGTCAGCTTTGAGACCTTCGAGGCAATCCAAACCTTCTAGAGCGGAATCAAAGCCTGAGGGTACTCAGTCCAAACTGCGAGCGTTCCAAAGGGAATATTTCAGTCTTTCACAAAATTCAATGATCAATAACAGGTATAAACAGGATCAATCTGCTTTCCAAGATCGTTTTCCTGAAAATCTTGCAAAGATTAGCAAAACAGACTCTAACGCAACTATTTCCAAACAGCAAAAGCCAGATTTAGAGGCAATGTACCAGCAGGAACAGATGGCGTTCAAAACAGCGTACAAAGCGGTTCGCAATCATGGCTCCACTTCTACGTTAGGAAAATCCACCGAAGATTTGCATCATTCGCGATCAAACTCTATTGATATTAATGAAAACATTCCACCAATTCCTGACTCATTGAAATACAGAGATCCAGCGGTTCGAAATGTAAAGCCAAAAGAGTTGCAAAAAAGAGGAATCCCAATGTCATTGTCGGCTCCTTCCCCACCTCCAGTTGAATTTCACCAATACTCATTCTCGCCAGTACAGTCTCATATACAAAACGATAGCATGAATTTGCAGTCACCTTCTACTCCTCCTAAATCAAGTCAGAGATATGATCTTTTGGATATGAACATGCAAGGACTTCATTTAGACTTTCCAGAGAACCCCCAGCGGTCGCCTACTTCTGCCTCTCCACCAACGGAATACGCCCAACGGAAAATACCACGAAAGCCATTCCAAGGGAACTATTGATTTGTTAATAAATGAATTTGCTATATATTTTTTAGTTCGTTTTGAATGGCGTATGGGGCGCATTGTTCTGAATTGCGTGGAGATAAGGAATAATGTTTGTCATAATTTCTAACTTGAAGACATGGGAGCAACTTCAATGTCAGAAACAGCAATTCCCCAAGAACCTAAGCGGTCACAAAGCACAAAACAGCGAAAGTCCAGCATGTTCAAACCGCGAACGAGTAAAAACCAGTCATTTTCAGAATCGCAAAGTAAGACTGGGGCGGAAACAAAAAGCGGAATGGACTCGATTGTAAGCGCTGATGGAAGCAGCCGATCCAGAGCTTCTTCTATTCAAAAACAGGCGCCTGCCCCTCTTTCTAGTAATTATCGCTAACCCAGTTTGTCTGAAGCATTTTAATATCCTTGGGATTATTGGTGAAGGTGCCTTTGGCAAAGTGAAAAGAATCGAGCGAAAAGACAAAACCAGGACCAATTATGCACTCAAATATATCAACAAGAAGAAATGCATTGAAAAAGGGGCCACTCATAATATGTTTAGAGAGCGAATTGTACTGCAAATGCTGAAAAATCCATTTATCGTCAATTTAAAGTACGCTTTCCAAGACGATGAGAATCTCTTTATGGTTCTGGATATCGCCGAGGGTGGGGACTTGCGATGTCATTTGGACCGATTAAAAACCATGAAGGATGATGTTTTACAAATCTATACCGCAGAAATTGGATACGCATTGGACTACCTGCACTCTAATTCCATTATCCATCGGTAACCGGCTGCTAATTTAGTGATTTGAAACCAGAAAACCTGTTGTTGGACAAGGACGGGCATATCTTATTGACTGACTTTAATATTTGCGCGAATTTGAAGGACTCTACCCCGAAACACGCATCTGGAACTAGGCCATATATGGGTAATTCGTTTCTGATTTAGCCCCTGAAATGTTTGTTGGTCAGCCTTATGGATTCTCTGTAGATTGGTGGGCTGTGGGTATTATACTTTATGAATGCACTTACGGAAAGGTATGCAAACGTTAATTCAGCGACCTTACAAGATTGAAAGAGACAATCCGGCTGAGGCTTTTGAAACCCCTCTTGTTTTCCCTGAAGAAGTTTATAGAACAAAGTTGACTGTTCCAAAGAATCAAGTTCGTGAAGAATTTTACGCTGGATTGTTGCAAAAAGATATCAGTAAGAGGCTGGGAAGCTCAAACAATGGATTGGGCTTTAAAGATGATATTTTAACTCATCCTTTCATGAAGGGAATTGATTATGCACTGATTGGAGAAAGGAAACTACAACCTTCCTACAAACCAAATGTATTTTGAAATTAACCAAGACAAAATTGCTCAACGTTGATTCTGCTCTCGTTATTGATGAGCTGATGGGTGGAGGAGACGGTCTTGCTTATAAAGCCAGAAAATCTGAACGCCAAAGAGGCAAATCAGTTGGTGAAAAGTTTACCACTGGTTTCCTCAAGCTATTTGGTATTGAAGTAAAAGAAAAAGCTCCAGAAGAACCAAAACCAAAAACAAAGGAAGAGCTGGAAATGGAAGAAATGGATTTGTATTATATTCCATACAACCACGAGTTGCCTGATCAACCAGTTATGAGTATGCCAAACGACAAGAAACACTCTCCAGAAAAAGCTCATTTTGAAGATGAAGACTCTCCACAAAATGAAAAGATGGATGATAAGCAAAGTAGAAATAGCTCTGTTGACGAACCTGTTGCAAAGGCACCTGTAATTGATGAAAAGGTAATAGATGACGTTATTGTGGAACACCCTGAAGAATCATAGATTTTCATATTTTAAAATATATTTATATGAGCTCCGTTTTGCATTACACTACTTTTTTATCAATCATGTCAATGTACTGAACGACGGTTGGCCGATTGAACTTTATGGCCAGCTCGCGTACCCAACAAAGTCTGTCAGCAATTTCTAATGTCCATTCTGAAGTATCGAAACAACTTCTAATTGCACCAATCAAATCCTGCTCATTGTATTCTAATGTAAAATGAATGCTACCTCCTGGCCATTTTGCAATAAGATTATGAATTTGCTGTCTTGAGGTTAGCCATGGAACATCATTCAATTTGAGTGGTGATATTGGTTCATTTGGATCTTCGTCAAAGAATACCGGCTCTGGATCGCCAACTACTGTTTCTGCAAGATCATCAATTACCATCTGCTCTTTGGACATTTCACTCATCTCTCCGCCTTCAGGTTGGGACCAGTTATCCTCTTCTACCTCAACCGGGTTGCCACCATTCTGTTTCTCATAGATAGAATTTAAAACTAATTCAAAATCAATTGATCTTAGCTTTTTCCACGTCAGGTCTTTAAAAAGAGGAACAACAAATCCGGATTTCTTGGACAGAGGAGGGTATTGTTTTTGAACAGCTCTGCGAGCAAGCTTGCTCCTCCAAACTTTTTTTGGTTCGACAGTTTCCCTCTTAAACTCATGGGAAGCCTCTTCTTCGACTTCGTTTAAAGTTTCGCCATCAGAATCAGACGTGTCTGGACGCAAAAGAGATTTCTTGGGTATTCTTTTGTATGGGTTGCCAAATAAGGATTTATCGAGCATTTTCCGTACTGATTCGTCTTCCATTGGATCCCTTAATAGCTGCTGTTTTGCCATTGCCATTGCATAATTTCCCATTTCTCCAATGGGGAGAGAGTGTTTTGCATCTGGCGATTAACGATTAATTACCGAGTTCCTGTTGAGTTAATTTCGAGTTCATGTTTAATTTGTTGGTCAACAATCGCAATTGAAGTGTCAAGTCTGGTTTTTTAACATCATAGACATTTTCAGCAATTTTTAGTTTCTTTTCACTTTCTGATTGGATTTGAGTGAATGGTTTTATCGAACTAGCAATAGAATTACAAGCCAGTAATGCCTTGGTTATTGGAAAATTACTTTTTGAGCTAGTCTCTCGCTTTGCTCGTCGATTTCAGCAAGAATGGGAGGAAAAGCTTTGGTATAGTCCCAAACATGACCAAGTTGTATTTTAGATAATGCTTCTTTGATTGACTACGTTAGTTGAAGGCAACCTTCCAGTAATAACAAGGTGTGTTCTTTAGATAACTAGCAAACGCAAGTGACCATGCGCTAGGGATCTTTTTCTCATTAAAGCTTTGTGCGGCGTCTACATGAGAATATAATTACAAAGTAAATGGAATAGCTTTGGGAAGTTGTATGGCAAAAGGTACAAGTTTACAGTACCATTTCTACTCACTTTAAGGAATCCAAACGGTAGGCCAGGGCCAGGCTTTGAATGACTATTGTGCATGTACAACTACATTAAGAAAGCTTACTGTCCAACAGGTACCCATTGGTCTTTTTTTCAACTGACTGGCAACACTAGTCTGTTCCATTGATAACCGATCAACAGGAAACCCCTCCAATAAATTGTGATGCTCATCTTTTGTTGACACCAATATTATTGGATGGGCAGTTCGATGTGGCTATCGTTAATCAAGACTTACAAATTTCAATAATGAACCATCTTCTCGCATATATGATTCCGGCCAAAAAGATTCTGGAATAGGGAAATGCCTTGATCCTGAATGGTTTGCATACACAAACACCCTTTCTGCTATTCTGGGTGTTTGGTTTTCAGGATGAGATTCAAATGCTACAGAAACACCTTCGATATATGCAATTGCCTGATATGGCTGGGGGAAAGAATGCTTTCTTGGTTGAGATACACCAACGCAATTGCTGACACACTGCAACAATGCTTGCAGAGAGTCAATCTTCCAGAATTGTCCTTCAATTACAGATCAACTACCTCCAGAAACATCACTCATAATAGATATTTGAGCATCAACAGGCTGAAACTCTTGCATCAGGGCTATGGTGTATAGCCTCTGCTCCCACCGGAATGGTTCAAGATAATTATCAGCACCAGGGGATTTCAACCCAGGTATATTGATCTAAAAGATTAGAAAGGGATTCAAAGTAAAAAAAGAAACTCAAGCTCGTAAAGCGAGGAAGACGGAAATTCTTACTCTTTCAGTTACGGTAGCGCCATTTGAGAATTGCTGCAGTTAGTAATAACAAACCATTCCATCAGTGATCCAGAAAATTAGCGTAGAATCCTGTCTGGCTGGAAAGCGTCCCTGTAATAAAAAGTAAATTACTTTGCCTCTAACATCCTTCTTGGAGTGGATGCGATTGGCATTCAAATAATCAAATAAAGCACTCATGGTAGCACCAGGGTTGGAGTGGTTAGTTGCGGTGGTATATTTCAGGACATCAACCAGCTCTTTTTCATTAGAGAGCGACTACATTAAGCAAGATTACTTTGATCGGTTCATTATCATACGTAGCGAGTATGTACTTTGTTGGCTTCCTATGAGGCTTACGATGCTCCCACTGCTGTTAACAAATATTACTTTGGCAAACTCCTCAATGGCGGCCTTCGCACAATCCAAATAAGACAGGTTTTCACTGAATATTCGGTTCATTGAGACACTGTTATCAAGTATAAAAGCGAAAATCATTTTCGAAAAAAAGAGATTGGAAAACTGTTTTTAACCGAAAAAATTGTAATCGCGACAAGTGATTCGAATTGTGGCGATTAAATTGTAAGGCTTATCCATATATAATATTTACAGAGAAAAAGACTCTGCGAGCATCCTACTGGTACGGAATTGATGGGTGGGAATATTTGAATTTTTCCATCTCTTTTCCACTGATTTTTCACACCTTTCCAATTCTTTAAAAAGGCGGATTACACATCATTACTCATCATTAATAGTCATGATTACTCATAGTGAGGCATTGGTGATATAAATACCAGCATCAACTTCCACTTGCCAAAATGTCTACTCTCGAAGAGCTAAAGAAAACTGTATTCTCCAACGAATTCACTACGATTGATGCTATAACTGCCAAGCCAGGTCCGAATGGTCAACACATCTTGGTATGCAGTGATATGTCCCCAGATTCTTTTGAAGCTCTCAAATTCGCTATCCAAAAGCTATCGCATCCAAACGATGTGTTGACTGTCTTTGTTGTCTTGGATCCAAGAGACTTGTATAAAGCCGATACAGATAGGGAAACTTACCGCCAAAATATTATGGTTGATTTGCACAAGAAAGTTAAAGAGTTACTGATTACTTTTGAAAAGTCGTTGATCCACCGTGTTAATGCCGAATGGGGTGAAGATGCCAGAAACGTAATCTTGAATAAAATCAAGCAAGGTTACGGCATGGTTGTTGTTGGATCAAGAGGTATGTCCGCCCTAGAAGGCATCGTTGTTGGTAGTGTTTCTACCTTCTTGTTGAACCAATCTCCTGTCCCAGTCATTGTGGTAAAGAGACCAATTGACAAACACTAATTTACTGTTCAATAAAAAATCATGCTTGTGATTCAAAATACATTGACAGATTCAAGATTTTTATTCTCCAATAGGATGTTCTTTGGTGAAATCTTTGCGATCGTGATATGCAGGGTTCTTGATTAGTATCTCATTACCTTGGTAAATAGCTTTGTTCCTCTCCACCATTGAGCATCTAAAAAGCTTTCATTAGTAGGCGGAAGGAAAACTGTGGTTGGAGCGACATATCTTTCAGTGTGATATACAGGTTCCGCAGCATTTTCGTCTAAAACTCCTCCTTTTCCAAGTCCCTTTACCGGAGCTTTAAGATCATTAGCTGCCCATTCCGGATGATCCTTCATAATCTCAGCTTCCCTCTTTGCAATTGCATCCATTCTTCTGACCATATCACGATCGGCTTCTGCTTGGAAAATTGGTGCTAAATGGATTCTTGCCCAAGTCTTTTCCCTCTTGATTTCCCTTTTATTATAATTCAATTACCTGCGCTCTCTAGTGTTTTCAGTGGTTTTAACTAATCCATAAGTCATGGCTGCTCCTGCAACCAGTAATAACACTGCTCCTGAAGGTCCTCTGGTTGGTAAATTTCTCTTGTATTTAATTGTAGTTGGAAAACCTCCTGCTGGTGCTGAATCCTGACCTGCCATTTTATAGAGATGAAAAAATGGAATTCAAAAAAATTGAAATTATAAATTACGAGTTGAAGCAAGAAACACTGGGAGTTCCACTTATACTGCTAGCATGCAGAGTTTAGTTCCTAGGAGAGCAACAACCCAACCGGCGACTTGGATTCAAGATAATTGAATAGACTCAATGGCAGATGTGAATAGAATACTTGCAAATAGTCAATGCTTAGTATCAGTGGGACTGATTTCGCCACTTGCAGGTTTTTTTCGCAATGTTTTGCAGGAGAAATTTCAGCTCTTCCATTTCAAGAATGACAAAGATTTCTCAATTCGTACATGTGCATTAACCTAGTCTGCCAAGAGACTAAACTCGCTTGATCCTAATGGAACAGTTTTTGCTGAATATACGGCGCTGGCAAACAAGCACAAAGCAGTTAACCTGGGTCAAGGATTTCCTACTTTGCATGTTGCTGATTTCATTAGGAAGAATGCAGCTGAGGCGATTGCTCATGAATCGCTGGGGCACCAGTACACTAGATCAGAGGGTCATGTTAAATTGGTGAATGCATTGGCAAAGTACTACTCCCCAAAGATTGGTAGAGAACTAAACCCTCTGAATGAGATCATGACTACTGTTGGTGCTTCTGAAGGTAACTAGTTTTCACATTAGCCATCTATTCTACTATTCAAGCATTGGTAGACCCAGATGATGAAGTCATTTTGATGCAACCATACTACGACTCTTACCCGGCATCTATCAGTCTGGCTGGAGGAAAGCCAGTTATTGTATCTTTAAAGCCAAAAGCCAACGGAGTCTCGTCAAGCGACTGGAGACTTGATATTGCAGAATTAAAAAAGGCAATCACAAGCAAAACGAAAATAATAATGATCAATAACCCTAATAACCCAATTGGCAAAGTATGGTCGAGGGATGAATTGATGCAAGTTGCTGATATTGCTAAAGAACACGATTTGCTTGTTATTGCTGATGAAGTTTACGAAACTCTGGTTTATTCCGACTCTGAATCTCCAATGATCAAGTTTGCTTCTTTGCCTGACATGTATGAACGCACAATCACCATTGGATCAATGGGTAAGATGTTTGGAGTTACAGGATGGAAGATTGGATGGGTTATTGCTCCTCCTGAAATTACAAGAGCCAGCTGGGTATTTGCTTATTTACGTAGCTTGTTCATCAGTTCTTGCCATTCTCTGTAGTCACTCCTTTGCAAGAGGCGGGTGCAAACTCGCTTGAAATGGCAATGACCAATGGATACTTTGAAGACACTACAAAAACATATCAGAAATTGCGTGACAAACTAATGAAGACGTTGAACGATGTTGGGTTCCACCCTATGAAGCCAGATGGCGGTTACTTTATCATTGCAAATATTGCTCCATTTAAAGTCCAAGAAGACTTCTCTGCTTACTTGACCAAAACCGTTGGTGTTACTTCTATCCCTATGAGGGCTTTCTACCAGAAAAACAGCCACGGGGAAGTTCAGCATTATGTTCGATTTGCTTTCTGTAAGGATGAAGCAACGCTTGACGAGGCTGGAAAACGTTTGACAGAGTATTTCACAAAATAAATCATTGTTTGCAATAATATCATCGGATATTGTCCCAAATCTCGATTGTGACAATTTCTTGTAATGAATCAATACGATTAATAAGAAAAGCCCTAAATGTAGAGGATTTCTGGCTCATCAACCGTTGCGCAAAACAAGAGGTTCAGCTTTCTGTGTTACCTTGCCGCAATTTTTAAATCAAACATTGTACACAGACAAACCTAACTTAAATCTATTACTCGTACTATATACGTGGACCGCGGACTCATTAATGCGGCAAGATGAATTTGTCTTTTGAGCTAAAGCGATTTTTCAACCACAAACCTTGCTGGGCCACATCGCACTTTTAAAGCGAAAGAAAAAACGATTAATTTTTTTTAAAACTGATACCCTTGATGAAAATGGAAGACGACAAATCGCTCACTGCTCTAAACCAACTGGTTCGAGCGTCCGAAGCGTCACTCCCAACCGCACCGCCATCTCCAAATAGATTAACTTCAATTATTCCCCCTGAAGGTCCAACAAAAGAAAATTTTGAAATTATGTACGATAATTTCATCCGTACTTTTCACGACAGTGATCATTGTAGGGTGCCTGATCATATCAACAAATTCAATGATCCGCCTACATATCAAAAGAAAACCTTTTGTACCTTTGACCTATATCAGATTGTGTTGGAATGTGGCGGTATTCACAAGGTATTTTGTTTCTAACGTCAAGTTGCAGAAATTACCTCGACAATGGACAAATACCCAGCCAAACATGCAACCGAACCCATTGCCTAGAAATTGGACTCAAGTAGCATCGCAATTGGGGTATGATACCAAGGCAACAAACATTTCGTTTAGAATCAAGGAATGGCTTCGCTTTCACCATATCGATGCATTCTTTGACTATTTGATGAATATTCCTCACGAGTTCTTTAGCAAGCACGAAGCACACTTGGATGCACAAAATGGTGCAAGAAATTTAATGGAGTTGGAAAGCAGCGGACCGCGTTTATTAGACACTAATGTCAGAAATATGCAAATATCCTTACCTCCTACTTCTAATATCCATACTCCGCACTTGATGAAACGGTACGCTTTAGATCGCTCTTCCGAAAGCTCTTTGACCGACTCTTTGGGGAAAAAGAGGTCTAGTGACAATATTATATTCGACAATACCATGCGTAAGCGATCAATGTCAACTGGGCCAGATTCAGAAAAAGATGACGAAAAGTATGATCAAAGCCAATTGATAAACAAGTTGAGAAACGAAATTTCCGACTTGTTATCTCAAATACATAGATATGAAGATCATTTAGGGGCTCGGGACCAACGAATCATGTTGTTACAACAAGAATTAGATGATAAAAACAAACAATTAACTCGTGCTGCTCAATTCAAAGAAATGATGTTGCGATATTTGGACTGCCTTCCAAACCAAAAACCTACAGTGTAAAAAATAAAAAATTGATAGTAAATGACTTTTGTGCTTGCAGAGATTCAAACGTATGTTTATTTAGACTTTGAGCTCATTTACTTGCTCAGCAACATCGCTTGCTTGACGGCTTCTGTCTTTCTACCGTTAATTCCAGTTACCTTTGACTTTTTGTCTTCTTTGAATGGGATGAATGACTTTCCGCCCATGTAGTTTCTCAAAACTTCTGGGACAATGAAACCATCTTCGGTTTGATAGTTTTCCAAGATGCAACAGATAGTTCTTTCTGTTGCAGTTAGTGTGCAGTTAAGGGCGTGTACGTATCTCTTGGTTGCATCATTCAACTGGGATTAGAATGAATTACCTTTTTGGCACCATATCTGATTTCAAGTTCACGTGTTTGGTAATCAGTACAGTTGGAGCAGGAGACCAACTCCTTGTAAGTTCCTTGGAATGGGAAGTATGCTTCTAAATCATACTTTGCAGCAGCAGCATTATTTAATGCACCAGAAACGATAGAGATGACATGGTAAGGCAAGCCCAACTATAATTAGACAAAATGTACAGATTGATAGAATTCTTTTGCAACTTCCAACATTTCTTTGTGCATTTCCCAAGACTTTTCAGGTTCAGTTAAGCAGAACTGTTCAATCTTTTCAAACTGGTGCACCCTAAAGATACCCCATGTATCTCTTCCGTGAGCACCAGCTTCCTTACGGAAGCAAGTGGAGGTGCCTGCGTATTTCTTTGGCAATTCGCTGGCATCAGAGAACCATTCATTTTGGTGGAAGGCACTGATTGGCTGTTCAGAAGTAGCAATCAAATATTTAGAATCGCCTTCTTCTCCAGCAACATTATAGAGCGCTTCATCAAATTCTTCTAATTGAGCAGTTTTGGCCATAATTTCTCTTCTCATGAAGAATGGAGTCCAAAGTTTTGTGTATCCTTTGGATTCTAAAAAGTTCAATCCGTATTGCATCAAAGCCAAGTTCAAATCTACACCAGGACCTGTAAGGAAATATCCACGATGTCCAGCAACATTTGCACCTTGAGTTAATTACATCTATACCTCTAACAGGATCATATCCACCAAGCTTTTCCAATACTTCATGGTGACTGTACAAGCCAGGAACACCTTTTCCATTCTTGATAAGCTTTTCCTTTCTTGCCAACTCTTCTGCTTCAGATCTACCTTCTGGCCACCATTTTTCTAATAGTTTGTTGTCATCTTCAGTCATGGAATCAACTACGGATTCGTGCACAATGTTACCAATGAGCCTCAACTTGGAATTCAACAGTTTTTCCTTTTCATCACTTTCAGAATTCAGCTTTGCTTTGAGAGCAGTAAGTTCTTCCTTCTTTTCCTTCAAAGCTTGCGCTTCTGGAGAATCCAATTTTTTGGCTTTGGCCAGCGGAGCGATTTGCTTTCCAATGTCATTGATTTGCTTGTTCACTTCATTAGCGTTGAATCGGGCTGGATTTAGCATTAGACTTACATTTTTTCCATTCATCGTCCAATCGCAACACTTCATCTACTAAAGCAACCGCCTTTTCGCCACCTCTCTTCCTTTGTGATTCCTTTACTAATTCTGGATTTCCTCCCTTGTCGACTCTTAACAAATTAATATCAATCATTGTTCTGATTTGAAAACTTTTTCGAAGTGGTCTTTGTAAACGCCACAGTTTAAAAAATGTAAAAAAATAACGTTGGTGAATCATATTAATCAACCCAGTCAGCAGAATGTTGATGCATTCAACCATAGATAATTTTGAGGTGGTTGGAATTGTTTGACACCACGCGAACATGTGCTTAATTGTTTGATATAGTAGTGTGAGCTTCATCCCAGTTGATTCCGCACACGCAACTCCCATCCAAATATGAGTCTAAACTAGTGTTATTTGATTAATGTCAAAGTACTTACATTCAAAGCCTTATTTTATGTATCTACTACATAAACCATTAAATTTCTTTTATGAAATCTGTAAGATTCAGTCTAATTCAGTGTCTAATAGGAACTGTATTCCATTGTGAACGTACTCCTGTCAAAAACAATGCATGAGGCTTGGCCATGGATAACCTTACTTTCCCTAAATCATGAAGGACGGCGCTCCTGAGGAATGTAATCCAAAATTAATAATAGTATCTCTAAAGAGATTTGAATTACAGTACATCATCGGCCAAGGTGCCTTTGGCAAAGTAAAGACGGTCATGGACAAAAAAACAAAGAAGCAGTACGCATTGAAATATATCAACAAAGAAGAATGTATCGAAGGAAGATCAACGATCAACATATTCAGAGAGCGATTAATGTTACAGACCTTGTGTCACCCGTATATTATCGGGTTAAGATTTGCATTTCAGGATGATATCCATTTATTCATGGTCTTGGAATATGCAAAAGGAGGCGATTTGAGATTTAATTTGGGCAAACAAGCGGTTTTTGATGCACACACCATCATGGTTTGGGCAGCGCAATTATCGTACGCGATTGATTATATGCACGAGCAAAAGATTATTCATCGGTAATGTAATTCTGATTCAGCGATTTGAAGCCGGAAAACCTTCTTCTCGATGATCTGGGTAACCTGTATATCACAGATTTGAATATTGCAGTTTCAGTAGAGAAGCGATTCCCTTCTTCTGAATCAGGCACTTTGGATTACATGGGTAAGCAATTGCTGATTTTAGCACCTGAAATGTTTACTGGACAACCATACGGCCTTTCAATCGACTGGTGGGCTACGGGAACTATCATTTACGAGTGCATCTACAAGAAACGGCCTTTCAGAGGGGGCGAATCCAATGAAGAAGTAAAAGATGCAATTCTCAGTAAACCTTTAAAGTTTTCGGATAAAACAGCAGATGGGGACCCAGTTCCAATAATTCCAGTCAGAGAGCAGTTTTTGGAGCAGCTGCTTGAAAGGGACGTAAGCAAAAGATTAGGAAGTGCAAACAATGGAAGAGGATTTGAAGCTGAAGTCAAGAGCCATGAATACTTTATCAAAATTGACTGGAAACTGATTGCTGAAAAGAAACTATTGCCAAATTACCACCCGAATGTAACTCTTGTTAACCACAGAATGACAAGGACGCCATGAACTTTCAACCAAACTTGCTGATTGAAGAAATGATTAATGGTGGCAGTGATGTTTCCTACCGTCCAAGAAAGAAGAAGAGAGACCCAAACAAGAAGACGTTGGGCGAGAAATTAGTCGGCAGCTTCAGTAGTATATTTTCAAAGTCGCGCTCAGACAACAGTCTTTCTCAGAAACTGACAAAGACCAAAACCAGAAAGGAAATCGAACTAGAGCAAATGGAGGAATACTTTGTTCCATTTGATTACGAGTTGCCCAACAATCCTGAAATGAAATTGCCTCCTGATACAAAGAAGGAAAAGAAAGATGAAGGTTCGGCTGCCACCATCGGTAAAGAAGGAGCCAAAGAAGACTTTACGCCAGAAAAAGGTTCGCCTCTTCGAAACAACGAAGACGATGACAATAGCAGTGTGCACTCGGTTGATTCTGCCGCATCGATTGAATTGGCAAAGAAGAGCACACTGAAAAACCATTCACCACTGCGCGGAGGGTTTGAGCCAGATGAAGAAGAATTTGGTGACAAAATTAAAATTACCGATGTAGATGAATCACCTCCTAATCCAGCCGTTCAGAAACAAACCGTTCCTGGTGCTCAATTATAAAATTTCATTTTTTCAATTTTTTTTCTTCAAAATTTTCAAGATGGAAGAGGATTATGGATTGGATTTTTCCGACATTGAAGCTCAGTACGCTGTGCAAGTACCAAATACATTCGACAACATTGTTGTAGTGGACAATGTTCCAGTTGTCGATGAAGCAAAGGAAGAAAAGCTCTTGAAAGTGATCAGGAAAATCTTTAGTTCCGCTGGTACCATCAAACCGGACGGAATCACTATGCCAAAGAATCCAAATGGGAAATCCAAAGGGTAACTATATTCTAATCTAGTTTCCTTTTCATGGAGTTTGAATCAGCTGCAGATGCGCAGAAAGCGATTGCGACATTGGATGGATACAAGATGGACAAGGCTCACGTCCTCGTTGTATCAAAGTTTGATGATATAGAAACCTTTGCTGAAATGTCTGATGAATTTGAAGAAGTGCAAGTTGAACCATACGTTGAAAAGGAGCACTTAAAGTCTTGGCTTTCAGACCCAAAAGCTAGGGACCAATTTGCTATCATGAAGGGAGACGAAGTTGGAATTTACTTTAACAACAAATCCGAATCTCCAGATAGATGCCAATCAAAGAGCAATTGGTCAGATTTGTTCATTTCCTGGTCTTCCTATGGTTCCTACTTTGTCACTATTCACAAGCAAGGAATTGCTCTTTGGGGTGGTCCAAGTTGGCAAAAGATTAACCGCTTCCCTCACCCAAATGTAACCATGGTCGACTTTAGTCCAAAGGAAAACTATGTTATGACCTGGAGTCCTGATGCATTCAAGACCCCTGATGGCCAATTGCATGTAGCTGATTCTTTAATGTTAGAATATTTGTATCTGGGATGTAAAAACCGCCACTCTTCTTCGGTCATTCCCTACTCCTGCAACTAAAGAAAAGGCTGGAAAGGAAAATATCTTCTTCAAGTGGTCGTTTGATGACAAGTATGTGGCCAAAATGACTCCGGGAGCACAGGGTGCAATCAGTGTTTATGAATTGCCGTCCATGGGACTGCTGGACAAGAAAAGCTTCAAAGTTGAAAATCTCATGGACTTTTACTGGTCTCCTACTGAAAACGTCCTCTCTTACTGGACTCCCGAAATTGGCAATATTCCCGCTCGTGTTACTATCGTAAGTGTACCTTCCAGAAATATTGTTAGAACCAAAAACTTTTTCAATGTCATTGCATGCAAACTATACTGGCAGTCAAATGGGGAATATTTGCTAGTCAAAGTAGATAGAAACAAGACCAAAACTACCACAATCACTTCATTTGAAGTATTCAGAATGAAAGAAAAGGATATTCCAGTTGATGTAGTAGAACTTAAAGTATCTGAAGAATTGATTGAATTGTATTGGGAACCAAAAGGAAACAAGTTTGCTATTTTGACTGCTGAAAACAACAACCAGACTCTAAACTTTTATGAAGTTCAACCTAAATCAGCTGCCACTACCTCTGCTGTTGGTGTAAAGCAGCTTAAGCAAGTAGATGCAAAGAACATCAGCAGCGTTTGCTGGTCTCCAAAAGGGCGCTTCTGTGTCTTGGCTGGTTTGAAGGGTATGGCTGGAACCTTGGAATTTTGGGATACCGAAGATTTCACAAAGTTGGGTGCTGGTGAACACTATATGTGTACTGATATTGAATGGGATCCAACTGGTCGTTATGTTGTTACTTCGGTATCCTACTGGAGAGTTCAAAACGACACTGGGTTGATCATGTGGACTTTGGCTGGTCAGGAATTGACCAAGCAATATATTACCGGGTTTAAACAATTCGCTTGGAGACCTCGTCCACCAACATTGCTCTCTGCTGAAGACCAAAAGAAACTCAAGAAGAATTTGAAAGAATATTCCAAGCAATTCGATGAAGAAGATGCGTTGGAATCAAACAAAGCCTCTGCTGATGTACAAGAAAAGAGAAGAGCCCAATGGGAAGAATACAAGGCATTGCTTGCCAAATTCCGAGCAATTAAGGAGAGTGAAAGAGAAGAAAGAATTGCGATTTATGGCTTTGATCCGGAAGCAGTCAACGAGGATGTTGAAGAAGTGGAAGAAACTATTGAAGTTGTATTGGAAGAATCCGAAGAAATCATCGAATAAACATTTTCTCAAGACTTTAAAATCTTTCGCGCTTGGATATTTTTACGCGTTTTAGAAATGGCAGAAGGCGAACAACAGGCTGGAGGAGGAGCAAAACCTCAGACAACGTTATTTTCAGATGACAATGAATTTTGGCAAGCAAAGAACTTCCTAAATACAAAAATGGGAGTGAAAGCGCCAATTAATCTGTATGACCATCTTACAAATGTCATCATGCATGCTATGGAAACAAAAGCAACCAACGTAGTTGGTAAATAGATTTTCATGTAGACAACTTTGAACAGCTCTCCTTGGATGTAAAAAAACAGCTATTTACACTGGATGAATCACTTCCAACGTCCATCAAGGTGTCTGGTGAGAAACACTTGGAATATGAAAGTGTCAAACAAAAGATTTCATTTTATAAAGTAGTCGGTGATTAACATGAGAAACCAGCAGAAGATGCTACGGATGGAGACACTGGAGATTTCCCTGATATGATGGATTTAGCAGGTCTATGGGAATGGGCAGGGGTACTGATTTTTAATCTAGGTTTCCTTTGGGAAAGAAGATACGTTTCTCCTATTTCTTGCAATTAAAAATTTGGTAGAAGTAAAGCAATTGAAATCGGTTAGACTGTGGGGAAAGATTTTTGGCACACAAGGAAACTACATTATTGTTGAAGCTGAACTCAAAGAAGGTGCAGCAGACGAAGAAGATGCCATTGTGAATGCTGAAGAAGTATTTGAAAAGGAGGTACCTGCTGTTACCGCCAAAGACGAGGATGATGGAGTTGCAGTTCCAAAAGTAAAGCAAATGGCACCATTAGGAAAGGAAGTCAGAATAGGCGTAAACAAGTACATTTACTATGTCTGTTCACATAGTAATATATAGCTAACAACAGTTGGTGGTCCATGGACAAGACTCCCAGATGTAGTCCCTGAAAGACTGCAAGAATCCAGAAAAATCCACAAATATTTCACTGGAGACTTGAAGCACAAGGTATTTAATCCTGATTCAGATTGAATCTTATCCTGAATTTAAAGGAAATGAAGCCCAATACCTGCGATGCCAAATTGCGAGAATTTCAGCTGCTACCGTCGTATCTCCTAAAGGATATTATATAATTGACCCTGAAGCAGAAGATGTTGAAGAGAATAATGGTACTTTTGATTAATCTCAGGGAATCCACCAATTATTATTAATCCAGAATACGAAGGTTTGACAAACGAACAACTAACATCTCCTGGTAATTGGGTACATCATGTGCCATATATCTTGCCGCAAGGAAGATGTGTTTGGGAGGCACCAAAAGCCATCAAAGAAGAGGTTGAAGGAGAAGAAAAGGAAGAAGAGGAGGAGGAAGAACAAGAGGATGATGCCAACTCTGCAGAGCCAGAAAGTGGCCCATCCCTGTTGGGAGTGCTTACATCTGACGATGGTAGCCATTGTTAATCATAGACCACGGAACCATTCCTGCATGGTCGAGCAGAATTTGTTCCCAATTATCGCCAACTAAATTCTCACCCGTCTGCTTGCGTTCCAACAACTGGCCAGGTGCTTCTGCAATGGCCTACAATGACAAATTTGCAAACATTTATGTGGGAGATGGCCTTAAAGATTTGGGCAATCCAGAGCAACACTTTGTTCCTCCAGCACTTGGACCAATTCAGAAAGAATATACTATTCCAGAAGGATCTGAAAATATTCTTACTGAACAATTGGACCCAACAGTTGAAGCAGAAGAAGCTTATGAAGAAGAAAAGAGAGCCAAAGATGATGAAGGCAAAGAAGAAGAAGAGGGTGGTGAAGTCGAAGAAGCGGAAGAAGAGTAATATAATCGTTTTATCTTTTCTGCTGATTCTTTACATAATTTACTGCTGATTTGCGGAACCGTCCGTCTCATCGTCTTTCTTTCCATACTTTGCTTTTGCCCGTTGTTTCTTCTTTGCCAACTGCTTTTTGATCTTTTCATACTTGATTTCCAGCTTAGAGTCCCTGCCATTAAAGTGCCTGTCTAGCTTGAGCGTCAAGAGCTTCCTGGCTTCCTTCCTATTGTTTACCAATTCCCGGAATCTTTGGGTCTCCACCATTATGCCTGTTGGAATGTGCTTTAGCTGGACGCAACTCTTGTTTTTGTTGATCTTCTGCCCGCCAGGCCCACTTCCTTTGACAAATGATTCTTCGAGGTCTTTATCCAGCAGTACGATTGGAATCGGTTTCTTTTTCTCTGCAATATTCCCTGAATTCTGTTTTTCTGTATTCCCCAAACTAATTGGAAGATCTCCTGCTGGATTTATTTTGCTATTCTTCAATATGCTGGAATGGGATATCAAACGAGCGAATTGCCTTGTGATTGACAACATGAAATTAAGAGAAAATTTCCGATACAGAAGTGGGCGATATTCCTATCTCCAGATGACCGAATTGTTGCCAAGAAATTGCCGATTCGGCATAGTTACCGCTTTGCAGAGTTGAGTGATTGATCACGTAAATATTCTGGCCAGCATACCTGTAAAGGAACGCACCTGCAGTATTTGTGGGGTTCGATCTTTGCAGGTAATTATTGTCAAATTTCCACTGGCGAAGGCTTTGGAGGTTCATTTTTCTTACCCATTGTCAAGATGATATTCTCCAATGGAGACGAACACCATATTCAAAAATTCAAAGAATTCAAACAGCAAGGATATCAATGGAAATCAAAAGTTGTACATTTATTAAAGAAGCCTCCGGATTTACCCTCAAAGCACCTGTCATTCCTACCCGAAATTAAAGACCGACATGCCACACACTTACCATCCTTTAGACACGGTGAAAGCGAAATAATAAAGAGAATAACTACTCCAGGAAGGTTTCCTGCCGTACCTGTCTTACCCGTGATCCCTATGCACGACAACGAACCAGAAACAAACTACCTCAATAAATTACCATCGATTAGAAGGAACAGCGTAGTGAAATTTTCAAACATGATTAGCATTATACCAAACAGTGTTGACAGATCGGATGGATACAGTGAACCTGTGCGACCTGCTATCATTCCTCGAGTTAGTATTAAAGAAGAGCCACTACCACCTATAGACAACTCGCTAGACGGTTCAAACACACAAGAGGATGAAGAACCCATTCCAAGGTTTTTGGGAAGAATGTCAAAGGCAGATGAGCAGAGACGACACGCTGGTATAGGATTTGAAGAATCAAAACCATTGGCAGCTCTTTTTTTAGAAGGTGGATTTAATAGTAGAAGATCTTTTCTTAGAAACCAACAAGGATTCTCTGCTCGTAACAAAAAAACTTTTCAAAAGTATGAAAAGGTTACGTATTTTATGGATTTGGGCTGTATGCTTTTGAATTCCAAAGAGGCAGCTCAAAGAGGAGATACCCATGTATTGTCACCAAGGCACAAGTGGCAATTTGCGATCAAGACTGTACTCAAGCTGATCAAATCTCTAGATTACAAGAACGGGCCATGTGCAATAGAAATTGACCCAGATCCAGAAAGAGACATCGGCGCAGATGTTGTGCTAAAGCTATTCAAGCACTTGAGTCAAATTTCCTCAAGTACAAAGGTTATTTGATCATTGATGTAGATTCAACAATACTACAAGCGTTCTGCTTGTCTGACCAGACAAGAATCGTTAAGCTTCAATCATATATTGATGAACAGGCTCTCTTTTTTCTCAAAGCTTAGTTATGAACAGCGGTTTAGATTAACTCAATACCTAACATTTGAATTTCATAAAAAAGGGATACCAGTGATTCAGAGAGGAAATAAAGCCAGCAGAGTATATTTTCTTCTGAGCGGCCAATGCAAAGTATATAAACCAGCGTTTGATGGGCAAAAGGAATCTTTGGTTCACTCTGGATACCTGGATATAGGTGAAAGTATAGGACAAGACAATACAGAAGGAACGTATCAAGAGACTGTATATAGGAATTCTACAATTGTTTGTGCGACCGACTGTGAATTTCTCTCACTAGATAGAGGTAATTGGAGTTAATTCAGACGACTATTGGCAAATCATGATGAATGAAGATACAAAGAGAGATGTCAAAAACAGAGTATCAATACTGAAGAGCGTTCCGATATTTGAGAATGCGGATGATTCTATCCTTGAGCAATCCGTTTCTAGAACAAAGATTAGATACTATGACCGCTACACAAAGATACTGGTACGTTCCGCTAACTGTAGTCGCAAGGAGTGTCAAATAGATGCCTTTTTTGGATACTTTCAGGGAGAGTAAGGTTGGATAAACAAATACAGTTTGTACGTAATGTCGTATCGGAATCTCTGCAAAGACCGGATACTACTGATAGTCATATATCGCACCACGAACAAAGAGTTTCTGAAACAGTATCTATCGGTGAATTGGAAACCAACGGATCATTTCCAGAGCCTCTTCCAGAATCATTTCCGCATATTGAGCGGGGAAGTGATAGACTAGAATTCATTTCAAAAATAAGCGATCATGATGCGCTACAGCTAAACAAGTCTACCGTTTCTGTTCATGCGCTGTGTCCAGTGGTTTGCTTGGTTATGGAGCGGATAGATTTTATGAGAGTAATGTCATGGTCAATGTTTGATATCCTAAGCGCTGCAAGTTTAATCTATTCAGTCAATGTAAGTTACATTAACCAAGGTGAAATCTCTGCAGGTTCAATGGCTGGGTGTTAAACAATGGAAGTTCCACAAGAAAAAGGTGATTAAAGAAACCATGCGGTTAGTGAGTGCCGTGAAGAGTAACAAGCAGGAAATTTTGATGCTGTGCAGGAATCACTTGAATGAATAAAAATCTTGTCCAAATGCTGCAATCTCGTTTTCCTCTTATTTTCAAGCGCAGTCAACATTTTATGGTTATCCTCAAGGATTACCCGAATGCAATTGAAAAAAGATTAGCAGCGAGGCCAGCGCACTTGGAAAGGAATGCAAAGGCAAAGGAAACTGGGTTTTCGCTGCTTGGCGGGGCAATATTGAACAATGAACAACAAATGATTGGAAGCGCGGTTCTCTTTGATGCTCCATCCAAAGAGGCCCTGGAAGAATATATTAAAGAAGATCCATACGTAAAGCAAAAGGTTTGGGAAAAATGGGAGATCTATCCGTTTAAAATCGCTGGGGTTTCTAAATATTTAAAGTAAATAAACAAAACAATTCACATATTTTTCCTCAAATGAGCAGCTACGATACCTCAAAATCCTCCAGCAATCAAGAGATTAATCAAGGACAGCTATCTTTGGACGATTTCAATCTATTGGAAGTGATAGGGAAGGGTGCATTTGGGAAGGTACAGTGCATCTGATGTAGGTGCGAACCGTGGAGCATAATACGAATAAGCGAAGATATGCGCTCAAATATGTAGATAAAGCTCAGTGCATATCTCAATATTCAACGAGAAATATTATTAGAGAGAGAATTATACTGCAGAATTTACGGCATCCCTTCATAATGAAACTGTGCTATGCGTTTCAGGATAAGGATATCATATACTTTGTATTAGAGCTGGCAAGCGGAGATTTGTCGTTCCACTTGACAAAAGTAGGAATGTTCCCAGATTCGACCGCCATGATATATGCGGCAGAACTAATTAGTGGAATCAAATTCATGCACTCAAAGTATATACTGCACCGGTACTTTGTCATTTATTATAGTGATTTGAAACCAGAAAATGTACTAATTGACCAAGAAGGCCATCTGAAGATTACTGACTTTAATGTCTCTGTAAATATGAAAGAAAAATCTCCAAAGTCAAAAGCTGGGACTATATACTTTATGGGTAAACCTTTCTGATTGTAGCCCCTGAAATGATGACAGGGAAGTCATATAGTTACTCTATCGATTGGTGGGCTTTTGGAATGGTACATTGAGTTTTACATAGATCATGTACATGTGCACTTATGGTGAAGTATCTTGTTACTAATGCAGAATCCTTTCTTGGGCTTGTCTGATGAAAAAGTCTATGAAGCCATAAAGACAAAGGAAATCAACTACCCGCTAAAGTTTAGAATACAAGGGGCAAAGTGTGAAATATCGGAAGACCGCAAATCGTTTATTCAAGGATGTCTAAATCGGAACATTAATGAGAGGTTGGGATATTCAAAGGACGTTGATATAAAACAGCACAAATATTTATCTGGAATTGATTGGGAATTACTGGAAGCCAAAAAGCTGGCTCCTCAATATATACCAAAGGTATTCAGGGTTAATTTTAGAAAGGGACAAACCATGACACTGCAATAATGGCGATTGAAGAGCTTTTGGGAGGTGACAGTTTGGCAGATAAGGTAAAGAAGGAAAAGAAAAAGAAAGACAAGGAAAAAGACAAATCAAAATCAATAGGCTCTCTCTTTGGAGGAGTTTTTTCCAAATTTACGCATGGCAGTACAGCTAGTATAGCCCCAACAAAGAAAAACAGGAAACAAATTGAAATGAACTACATTAACCAATATTTTCTGCCCTATGACTATGAAGAGCCAGAGAAAAACATAATGGTGATGCCCCCTCCTATTCCATACGAAAGCGAAAAGGATTTGGAAGTGAAAACTGGTGATTTGAAAAACACTAAAGGTTTTGCAAAGTCAACATCGAATTTAAAATTGCCCGATAATGAGAAACATCCAAGTCGAAATTCAACTTCGCGCGTAAAAGGTAAGTGAAACTCACATCTAGAAGTGAAATATGAAATAACCTCAAAGCCAGATGGAGTCAATGTTCCAAAAAAAGACTTTCTGAATGTAAAGATCAGTAATAGTCCAATATTACGTGAGTCGCTGCTCAATTCAATGTTCAAAGAGAAAAATTCAATAGATTCTATTAAGAGTAATCCTCTCTAACATAGAAAAAGCCTTTACTTCCTCTCCCGCGCTGTCAGCGATCGCATCAGCCCCCAAAGGGTCTTTGATTGAGTGCGAAGAAGAAGCAGAGGTTACTCCTCCGCCAACCAAATTAGAAACCAAAGTGTAAAGTTGAATATAATTTTTATAATTTGAAAGCTATCTCATTTGTGCGACTTGTGGAGCCCACCTTTTTTGGCACAACAATGGATTTGATTTCCCACCTAAATTTCACACAAAAATGAGTCAAAATCAGAATTCGCAGGAGACGGTAGAATGTAAATCTGGTAATAGTAATTTGATTCCAGTCTCGCTGATGGATTTTGAATTGCTTCAGATTATTGGACAGGGAGCATTTGGAAAAGTTAGGATAGTAGAGCAAATAAAGACAAAGAGACAGTTCGCACTCAAATATGTGGATAAATTGGAGTGCATCCGATCGCATTCGACCAGGAATATATTTCGTGAAAGATATATTTTACAAACGCTCAACCATCACTACATTATCAATCTCAGATATTGCTTTCAGGACGACGAAAATTTGTTTTTTGTTCTTGATTTGGCTACAGGAGGGGATTTATCTTTGCATTTGCGCAAGCTATCCTTTGTCAAGGACGACACGCTCACCGTTTGGGCGGCGGAATTAGGAAGCGCTATAAATTATATCCATTCAAAGCACATGCTTCATCGGTAACTGAAATATTCATTGCAGTGATTTAAAACCGGAAAACATTCTAGTTGACGGCGAAGGCCATTTGATGATTACAGATTTTAACGTGTCAGTGAATCTTCGTGATAAAACACCCAAATCACGATCTGGAACACTAGCATATGTCGCACCTGAAATGTGCATCAACAAGGCTTATAGATATTCTGTAGATTGGTGGTCCTACGGAATTGTATGTACCTTCTAACTCTAGATAATGTATCAATGCACTTATGGAGTAGTAAGCCTCATTCTAATGTAGAATCCGTTCAAGGAAAGATCTGATGACCGAACACTTGAAGCGATTGCAAAAAAAGTAGTAGAATACCCAAAAAAACACAAGCAAACCGGAGAAAAAATCGAAGGGGAAGAGCTGCGAGTTGATTTTATATCCAAATTCCTGGAGAGAAATGTAGAGCTGCGATATGGTAGTGGAGACAAGGGCCATGGCTTCAATTCCCAAATTAAAACTCATCCGTACCTCGCTGGTATTGATTGGGATCTACTGAATCAAAAGAAACTCAAGCCTGCATACACTCCAAAAGTAATCTTTTATTAATTTAGCCAAACATGTGCTTTGAGCCAAATATTGCTGTTTGCTTGGATGAACTCATGGCTGGAGATAAATTAGGGACAAAGGTAGAGAAAGCAAAGAGAAAGAACGAAAAGAAGGCTGCATCACATGCTTCTTTATCTTCAATCTTTTCCGGTTTAAAATCCAAATTCAGCTTTTCAAAAAGTTCGATAAATATTGAAAGCAAGTCTAATGCAACCCTACCCGCTCCCCTATTGAGCCAAAGCAGTGCCAATGTACTCAAAGAGAAGCCGGCTGCAAAGAAATCAAAGAAAGAGTTGGAGTTGGATTACATGATGAAGTACTTTATCCCATATGACTTTGAAAACCCTGAGCATAAACGGATGGAAATGCCTCCCCATCTCGAGGATCTGATTGACGGCGGAAAGAAACTAAATAAAACTAGGTCAGAAACAAATATGAAGATTAGCAAAAAAGACAGTGATATCGCAGTAGGGGAACCCGGCAAAAAGTCTTTAGATGGTAAGTGAATCTGACACTTAGGTCACGCATTTTCTCCATTGAGAGAACAGTTTGTGGTGGAGCAAAAGAATTTCCAGAATGTTGTTGCAAATTCGCCGTTGAGAGAAAACCTAGAGTTGAAAGGAAAGCTGTCGCCGTTAAGAGAGCAATCCATCGCAGAATAGTAGTAGTAATAAACTGTACCATAGTTCAAATTGTCGAATATTGCATGAAAGATTTATTTAGAAAAGCATTAGGCAGATTTAGACTTTTTTGGGGCTCTGTATTGACCAACAACAATAGCGTGGTCACGTTCATATGGTTCCAGAGTCAATTGTTCTTGTGGTTTAACTTGATCTTCTTGCAGTTTCTTTACTTCCCTGGCGAAAACGGTAGGAGCTTCAACAGTTGAATCAATACAGTTAGCTTTGATGGAAATAACAATGTGTCCCTCATTCTTCAAGAAAAGATGTGCGTTCATTGTAATAATACGAGCTTGATCTGGCTGAGCAACATCGGCAAAGATGACATCGACCATGCCTACCAACATTCTATACTTGTGAGGATGACGAGCATCTTCAATAATAGGGATAACATTAGTGCGTTTCTTGGCCATGTTGATCAATTCACGACCAGGTCTGTGAGAGAATTCAACAGCATATACTAAACCAGTCTATCATTAACGAATAATTACAGGCCCAACAATATCTGCAACGTGTGAAACGGAAGTACCAGAAGCAGCACCAAGATATAATACTTTTGCGCCAGGCACGATGTGAATGTTATCTAAACCACCAAGAATACCTGCAGCAATCTTGGATCTGAAAGGATTCCATACACGATATTCAGTTTTAGTTCCATCAGCGTTCTAGTGTTACCAATAGCATTACATCTACACTGATTCTCTTTTCGCCATACACACTTTCTCCAGGAACCAAGTTCTTTGTGCACAGCATATCTTCCTTTCCACGAGCGATAAATACACCTTGGTGACGGTGAGGTTCGATAACAACCTTGGCACCACCTTTAGCACCAGCTTTGCCGCCTAACGTCAATTAAATAGCTTACCACCACGACCATTGGGAGCACCTCTTCCTCTGGATGCACCTTTTGTTAAATTACTATTATACCTAAAGTTAAACGATAAAGCTACCTCCTCTGCTACCTCCTCTGCTTCCTCCTCTTCCTCTGTCACCGCCAAAGCCGCCTCTTCCTCCACGGCTACCACCAAAAGTTAAATTACAAAGTTACCTATTGTCAATTTTGCAAATACCTATAGTTAGAAAGTAGTGTACCTCTTCCTCCACGATCTGAGAAGCCTCCTCTGCTTCCTCCTCTTCCTCTTGACATTGCTCCGCCTCTACCTCCTCTGTCTGCATACGTTAGTCTTTCATTCCTACCGAAACCCATTTTTTCAAAGTGAAATTTTTTTTCTTTTTTTTTTTCTTTTGCAAAACTTGGCCAAGCCACATATCCTAAGCTAGTGCAGCATTGTTGGATGTAGAGATTCGCATCAATACGGTGATCTCACCAGCAAGCCCTCATACGCAAACTGCAAGGACACACTTTTTTGTTTTTTATTCAATAATAAGAGGATAACGTGAGGAATACTACCTACATAACTGAACAGAACTTTTTCTTTTTTTTGACCGGAGCTGACGAATCGTTCTTGTTTCCACCGCCTCTGTTTTCATCTCTGATGGAACGAACGAGTGAATAGTAAGCTTCGTCAACGTTAATACGGTATCTAGCAGAAGATTCTACAAATTTACATCCCATTTTCCGTGCTAATTCTTTCCCATCGACTGTGGATATTTCTCTTTCGTTTTCCAAATCGCATTTGTTACCTACCAAGGTCATTGGAATGTGGTCGCAATCCTTTACACGTAGGATTTGCTGATAGAATGTTTGGATTTCTTCAAAGGAAGGGCGAGAATTGATTGCGTATACTAGTACAAATCCTTCTCCAGAGCGCATATATTGTTCTCGCATAGCAGAGTATTCTTCTTGACCAGCAGTATCTAATACGTCCAGTAGTGCGCTTTCGTTATCTATCACACATTGCTTGCGATAGGAGTCTTCAATTGTGGGGTCATACTCGTCGACGAATTGCGACTGAATAAATTGAATTGTCAACGCTGACTACTATAAATATAAAAATACCTTTCCGACACCACCACCACCGACGACTACAATTTTATATTCCCTGACTGACATTGTTGTAAATGTTTATACCGCTGTTATCTACAAGTAAAAAGGACAAGTAACAGAAGTTAGAAAAGAACAATGGCGCTCGACGTCATTTTTATAGCGGACAAAGGGCTCAGTCACTGATTTTTATTAGATAGCTTTGCAAGTCTTAAATTGTTTCTCTTTGGTAGCACTCTCATGATATTATTCTTTTCAATGTCCGACAACTCGCTCCAATTCGTTATGCGAGAAATGGTGCCATCCTACGTTTAGCTTGAGCTCACCTCGTTAATAACCACGGGTCCTAGATGGTCTAGCGCAACTTTATCATCGACTGCGAGCTGCGTTGCCTGCTCTGGGTTATATTCAATGGCTTGCGGAGTATCTTCAGGTTGACTCATGGAAAATTTTAGAAAATTAGAAAAAGATTTATTTGAGAGAGAGGGAGGTTGTGTCCTGATATCTGGCTTGAGGGTGCTGCCAGTGCCTTATAGGCGACCTTATTCTTGGCTCGAGGTAAAAGCACAATATTGGATTGATCGAAAAACTGCACAAAGGCACTATGTAGTTGAAGCAATCTGCCCAGAATGGAATGGCATGGCCAGTAGAGTTTTCATAGACAATGGTGGTAAACGTAATCCAGTAACTAAAGACGTGCAGTCCAACAATAAATAGGCATCGTCTAATGACAGTAGCTTGCATGTGCTCTGCTCGCAGTCTTCCTGCTTCCGTTTCTGGCGACAGGATAGAAATCTTGTAGCAGATGTAATTGAAAAGAATGAGCACGTTAATAGGACTAACCAGCAGAGTAAACGCTTCAATCTTTGTGAGGAACGACACCCAGAACTCTTGGCAATAGTAGCAGGATAAACAGTATAATCCTGAAGAGTGATACACATATTGATGAGTCTCTTTGATTGGCCAAAACGGCACGGTAGCTGGGAAGAATCCAACCCCAATCCAAATAACCAAAAGCATTATGGTAACTGCTCTATCTGAAGGCGGCCCTTTTCTTTGCACTACTATTCTAAATGGATCCCACGCTATGGCGGTCATACAGACTACTGAGATTGACCACAGTGCTTGTTGCAAATATCCTTGAATTTGGCATTGTAAATTTCCTCCCCACTGCGAGCCATAGTACAATTCTACTCCATGGACAAGCAGTTTCAATACACATACCGTGCTGTCTGATAATGATATGCTGATATTAAATATATACTGTCTTCTCATTCCAGACCTTTTGAGTCCATAAATCAGGCATAAATTAAGGTATAATCCACAAGCGCAGAGTAGCATTGATAGAATTATTGTAAAGTAATTGATTGCTGTGAACTTGTCCGGGTCGGTAGTGAATTTTGTATGCAAATCCATTTTTTAGTGTAAGTTGGCGGAGCAATTATTTACGTCCTTTTGTTAGCCTTGGGTAACACAACCTTCCATTTTGGTCTCTGAGTTTCATGGGACCAAAAAAATTTCAATGGCCGACAGAGATGTGAAATAAAAGGAAGGAGAATTATATTTGGGCCATCGACAGACCTAAGGGCTTTGCACGGCGGAATAAATTCAAGAGCTGGTTTGATTGAGATGAACTTTGTTTTTTAGTGGTGGCTCTTGGCGAACTGGATCAAAGTGGTCTTATGCGTCCCTGCACAAATGAGCGCCTCAATCGTTCGGCAAAGTCTACAAAAGAAAAATTACTATTTTTGAGTTTCCAAATAAAGGTTTAATAATTGCGGCATAGGAACCAGCTTGACAATGGACTCGCCAAGAAAGTTTTGGTGTTGATCTACTTTATCGTGGGCTAGGGCTTTTACTGTTTCAGTGAGCGTGGTTTGGCTCTGCATTGGAGGTGTCAATCAATGACGCAGGACATAAAACGTCTTTTGTACTTTGTGGAGCTATTGGTTGAGTATTAATGCTCATTGAGCCAAATATCGGCGCTTTGACTACCAAATGGTCTTTATTTTCGACAAACTTGGATTAGATTTCTTTTATTTCATTAATTGGTCTATTATATCCAGCACCGCTCTATTGTCACCAGATTCCCATTTCTTTGACTGTTTCTTTTTAAATCCGTCCTGTAATCCATCCAAGCTGCAACTAACTATATAACCATCTTTCACCAACTGATCTACTAATTCTTGCTGGTGATTGTCCATTAAATCCGTATTAACTACAACGATAATGTTCTTTTGTAGTTCCAATGACTCCAAGATTGTACCAGACCCGCCGGCACTTATTATAACGTCCGCCTCTCTCAAATCAACCTTTATAGATGGCTTATAATCGTACACTTCCGAAGCAATCGTGATTTTTGGTCTTTTTGATTTCCCATATTGTACAGTCAATTTCTCACAATTCTGGTCGCTTTAATTAATGCAATATCACTGCAGAAACTCTTGAAACTCTTTCTCGCATATCTTTTCAATCAATTTTTCAAACTTTGTAGTTCCCACAGTGACAAATACTTTCATTCAAGGAAAATTAAAAAAAATCCCAAACCTATAAAGCTCCTTTGTTCTTGATCAGTTTGAAACAACGAAACACGGGTAATAAAATACAAATCTATCTATTTTGAATATGGATTATCATCTACGTCTCTTACAATTACATCCGCACCGTAGTGCAGAGTTTCCCGCAGTACAGTGTTTTCAAAAGCCTGTGGTTCCAGATTGGCTTGATAGTCTTCAAATTCCATTTTATGCAATATTTCCTAAATCAGCTTCGCTTTACCTTGCGTCCATAAATAGTCTTTTTCAGGTTATTCAAATGTTCATGGGCAGTTAGTGGACAGTCAAAGTCGTGGTGATGCGCAAATAGAAAACACGCATATTGTCTTACCAGTGTAATAGCGGGTATTGTAGTGCAAGATGGCATATTATTGTCCTATCCTGATTAGATATTTATATTCATACTTGTTTGTTGTCGGTGGTGTTTTATTCGCGTCAGCTAAACTCAGATTGTTGGTTGTGACCAACCCGAAACTCCGAAGACAAACAGTAACCAAAATGGTCTTCGGACTAGTATTTTAGCGAGCGTGTGGACAACTATTTCAAAATAGTTGAAATAATCTAATTTCCAACACCACGAGAAAAATTTGGCGCGTTTATTCAAATGATGAAGAGTGAAGGTAATCATCAGTTAATTTAAAGAATCAGCCAGCATCGAGGATCAAAGAATTCAAGTCAAGCTACTTAAAAAAGAATTGAAAGCCTGGGAATATAAATTCCAACAAGAATACGGTAGAAAACCAGACAAGCAGGATATCGCTTCGATAGCTGAGGTTGGTAAGTCTATTTTAATGTTTGCAATTCGTTATAAAGCTTATGCCAAATTGAAAGCTTTTGTTGATAAACAGGAGGAATCGGTCAAGGAAAGCAAAGAGAAATTATACACGCCTTCAGCTTCAATCGTAAGAACTGTGGAGCAACCTATTTCCCCAATTCAAGCAAGCCCGAAACAAGAACAAAGGGGAGTAACGGCAAACATTATTTCCAAGGAGTATTTGATTTCAACTCTTAAGCAAGAAAACACTCCAGCCCATGCAGACTCTACTGAAGAGCAAAAACAGGAGAATAAAGAAGTTCCAAAGTTCAAAGTTAGAAAAACCAACATTGGCGCTGGACCAGTGGCCACAGTAGAGAAACATTAATCATAGGCTGATGTAGGTTCAAACATGTCGCGATTCAACAAGCGAGTTCAACAAGCAGAAGCTGTGCCTGAAAGCCAAGTGCCACAAGAATTGCCATTACCTGCTTATACCAAACATTCAGACAGTCTAACAGAGCTCAACAACCCTGAAGTAAGCGAATTCTTCCAAAGACGGCAGCAATTGGAAAATATCGCTTCTCCACAAAAGTTGGCACCGATTCAACAAGATACAAGTGTTCAAAAAGCCACCGCGACACTAGATCAACCCAGATTAAACCCAATTACCACTAGTGTCTCTGCAAAGGTTGTACGTGTTGGTGAACCAGAAATGGAGGTGCCACCAATAATAGCCACTCCTGGTGAAGTCCGAAAGGCTTCTATGAAGCAGCAACCACCTCCAGAATACGAAGAGAATGAAATTCCAGAATTGACAGAAAAAGTACCGCCTCTTCCAAGAAGAAGCACTACATCAAAAGAAAATGAAAAACCTTTGTGGAATGAGAAACCATTAGAAAAACAACCAAATGAGGGATCTGGCAGCATACCTACTTCGGATCCAGCATCAGTCGTAACGTCTGATGAGCATTTGGAGTCTCCTGCGTTAGCAACTGAACAGCAAGTATCAAGCGATGATATTTCACCAACAAATCTGGCAGTCGGCGTTGAAGATGTAATCGAGCAGCAAACCAATGAACCTCTGGTGAAAAACCAGATTCATGACTTTATCAATGTCCCAGTAAAAACATTGCCATCCCTAATAGTCCATGACTTGTTCCAGTAAATATTACTAATGTAGAAAAGTACCAAAGGAAGGTGTCCTGAGATGTAAACTGTTTCGTAAAAAGAATATTCTTGGGCAAACGAATCCAACTTACATTCTTCATAACGAACAGGACAATTCCATTCTGGTGAGTGCAAAGCGAATGCTCCTCTCAAAATCAGTCAACTATATTATTTCAGATAGTGCCGAGGAAATTAGTAAAGATTCAATCCACTATGTTGCAAAACTAAAGTAAATGTAATTGACAACAGGGCTAATTTCAAGAGAACCAATTTCATCTTGACTGACGTAAGAAAGAAAGAGCTAAAGGAACTGGCAATTGTAATTTACAGCAAAAATGTCCTTCCAAGAGAACTTCAAGTTGGAATCAAAGCAATGGATATTGAACACGATGTATTTCTATTTAACAAAGGCGAAATTCACCACCGATATTTCTGGTGACTTTAAAATGAACAATGAAAAGAAGTTGTTGCTGCTGAAGAATAAGGCTCCTAGATGGAACGAAGCTACACAATCTCACTGTTTGAATTTCGGTGGTCGGGTTACTCAACCATCGATTAAGAATATGCAATTAATTAGCAGTGTAATTGGAGGTATATATTACTCATTTAGAAAACTATAACGTGTTGCAATTTGGCCGTTGTGGCCCAGACTACTTTTCGCTTGATGTGCGTTGGCCAATGTCCCCAATCGAAGCATTCGGTATCGCACTTACCACTTTTGATGCGTACGACAGCGCTTAATATAAATTCTATAATATTTGTTCGATATCCACGATTTATTTCCATGTATAAAAACAATGCACGGACAAAAACCGCAAGATGCAAGTAGAAGCAAAAGTACAAAACAAGATACAAAATGCCTTCAGTGCTAACGTCCCGTCCAGCTCTAAAACACCGCGTACAGTGCATTCTTTGGATGACAAAATTGCCAAACTGGACACTGTAAAGAAAGAAAGCCTAACTAACGAAGCTGTCCTGCAAAAATTGTTCTCACCAACTGAGCCAAACTTGCCTTCTCAAGAAAGCGATTTAGAGTTGGAGGATAACTACATCAATGAATCACAGTATAGTCTATTTGACTACTCGCAAGATTTTAAAAGTAAGATGGAGTACAAAGGGTTTAAAACAATACTAGTTGATACAGTAAAGTCCTTGGAGCGTTCGTTAGGTAGCCATTTCTAATTTAGCTCACCAGCTTTACGGCGATTCTGAGTTGTTTGAAAAGATTGATAGGATGATTTACAGCTTGGAAGGAGACTACTTGCAAAAAGTTGCAAATGCATATAACCAGCCTATTCATATCCACAAGACAATCGCAAATGAAGGTGTCCAAGTAATTACTCCTCATTCAATGGACTTTGGCCAGGCTCTAAACCTGCTTGAATATGGCCCGGATTTATATTGCTCGTTGGTTTCAGAAAAGAAAGTCAAGGTAAATTCTTTCTAATAAGATTTCTGATCAGAAGGACTATATTGATTCGTTTGATGATTTGGACCATGAGATTGCTGAAGAGTTTATGAACAACTTTGAATGGACTGAGTTAGACCAGCGAAAGCTGGAACTGACAAAGTTAGGTCCAGGCAGTTTAATGGATAACATCAATCTGATTGAAATGCAGAATACATCATACCAAGAATTAGATTTGCAAGATTTTAATGAATGCAGTAGCTCATTGGGAAGTAGAGTGAAATCGACCAAATTTTCGCCTCCAATTAGTAGAAAGTACAGCGACGCTAGTAGTTTGAACGAACAAGAATTCCAAGATCTTCAACGGGCACTTGAAGAGTCAATGCATGACGTTCCATCTCAAGACCCTTACGATGAAGAACTACAGATCGTGTTGGAATTATCGAGAAGAGAAAGCTTGCCAAAAGAACCATATGTAGGAAAGGGAAAGGCGCCATTGAAGTAGAATGTAAGATCAACTCAAAGTTTCATTGCAACAATACAATAAAATTCTGTTATTAATCAGTTGTTTTTTGCCTGTGTTTACCGCAGATTTCAGGAGTCAAAAAGCGGAGATAAAGAGGCAGTTCCAAATGATCGTTTTGACGGAAATGAACGCTAACGAAACTAAACGCAACAGTTGTATTAGCTCGCATTTCTTGCACCAAAAAAGTTGGAAAAAGAAAAAAAATTGGAGGCTATTTATATTAGTCATGTGACTAGTGCAATGCAACTTGCAACCTCTTCATTTCATCGAAAATCAAGTTATCCAACTCTTGCCCATCTACATCACCATACTCATCAACCTTTGGCCCGTACTCTGGCGTGAGTGTACTAAATGTTCTTTCCAAAACCTGTTTCCATACACTTTCAAAATAATTTCTATATTCATCAGTGATACGTTTTGGATTAAATTGCGATCGCTGCCTGGTGCCTTTGTTAGTATAATAAACCTAAACGCGCATGAATATGTCTGGTTTGTCTCAAGATTGGTTTCAATGTTTCAATTGGAATCAATCTTTCAGTTACGACAACCCAATGAGATAGGTCCAAGGTAAAGGTCAAATCGGGAATTGATTTCAATAGGCGCAACGCTACCCATGGTGAATACAGTATTCTTCCTACATTAGGAAACTAAACCTCTATGCGTTTCATGTGAATATGTAAATTCAGACTCTGCTTGGATTTCCAATACTGCATTGAAATAAGTTTCCGCTTCTTCCTGACTGAATTCATCAGATCCAGAGTGGCAATTGACGTGGATTGGCTTAACTGGCACGCTCTTTAGAATTTCAACCTGACTCTTGAAATTCTTTACATGTTGATCTACGCTAATTGATTCACATGGCCCTTCATAATCAGTCCAGGAAGTGTACAACCCACATATCCATTTAAGGTCATTTTCAGCCAGTAAATTAAAGAATCGTGGTGATGGATACTGAGTGTCTTTGATGGACGCTTCTACTCCAACGAATCCTTGCTGCTTTAACAAAGGAAAGACCGTCTCCCAATCAGGTCCCATTCCCCACAATGATCGAAATGCCTCTACCATCTGGATAGTGATTGCAAGAAAAAATTACAAATCGTGTAAAGAGCCAAACTCTGTATTTTACACAGACATTAAGACGATAAATGATTGGTTGGATAGCCTTTTATTTCAACCAATAGAAACGATTGAATAAAAGGGATTCTTGAACAGCCCTGCGGATACACTTAGTCTAATTCTCTATTATTTCATATTTATCCACATTGAACAAAGTATTTCAACTTTTTTTTAAAATATTTTGCAGATCTAAAAACAAGAAATGCAAACCATACTGGAAGCTACCAGACAAAATTTCGAAGAGCTGGATAGATTGGAAGCATCCTCAGTCTACCAGATGACTCAGAAGACCCAAACCTATCGGGACAAAATCTTGCAGCAAAAGCGAGTGTCTGATTTCGTTAGTGAAATCCAGTCCAAATCCAAGGAAATTATTCAGATTTACCAAACAGAATTCAAGCAGGAGGTGGATAAGATGACAGATTTTAATTCCTTTTACGATCAGCTAAAGGAAATCAAAGATTTTTACAAGAATAAGCCAAACGAATTGGTTCCAGCGTTTGATCCTTCTGTGTTACTGACTGATTACGAAGTGCAAGAGTTGGACGGACTGTTTTCTGGAGAAGAAGGTTATGGAAGGCAATTGGATTTGCATGATTTGTTTTTGGAGTATTTAAACCTTCCTTCTATTGCCAGAATCACTTACCTATCGTATCTAGATAGGTTTGACAGATTCAAAGATTACAGTGAAGATTTAAAGCAAAAAAAGGAATATTATCAGTACATTTTGAAATTGCAAGAATATCTGTTTGGATGGATCAAGAGATCTCAACCTCTTTTCAATCTTGAAGAAATGCAAAGTGAAATCAAGAAGCGATTTGAAAAGCTTTGGAAAGATGGCCAAGTTCCATTATGGGAAAGGCAAGTAGCCCCAATCAGAAATCCAGAGTTATATTGCGTAGCTTGTGATAAACATTTTGCAAAAGATACCGTGTTTAAAGCTCATGAATCTGGAAAGAAACATATTAAAGCTGCCAAGGAGCTAACTGGTCCTGTAGACAAGGAGCAACGAATGAAAGAAAGAGAATTGGTTGAATACGAGAAAAACAAACGACTAGCAGAAATTGAATACACAATCACCCTAATAATGAAGCATCTGAAAGAAGTAAGGGAAGACACAAAATCGCACATTGAAAGAAAGCAAGCATTAACAGAAAAAGAAAGATTGGACGATGCTGAAGAATTACCAGTTGAAATTCAAGAAGAGGATGAACCAGTTGAAGATGAAAAATTATATAATCCTTTGAAGCTGCCAATCGGTTGGGATGGCAAGCCAATTCCATTTTGGTTGTACAAACTACATGGTCTAGGTGTAGAGTATCCATGTGAAATCTGTGGTGGATATGTTTATATGGGGAGAAAGGCTTTTGACAAACACTTTCAAGAATGGAGGCATGCACACGGAATGAGAGTGCTAGGCATTCCAAACGGAAGGTAATCTAATCTTTACAAGATTTTTCCAAGATATCACCAGTATTCAAGATGCGTACGCTCTGGCAGAGAAGCTTAAACAGCAGGCAAAGAATGAATCATTAAATCCTGATATTATTGAAGAGTACGAGGATGATGAAGGTAACGTGTACAACAAAAAGACGTTTGAAGGTAACCAAAATTAATGTAGATTTGAAGCGACAAGGATTGATTTAATAAAGTGCAATTCCATCAATTCACTGGTATTATAACATTATTTATTCTGACTATTTTCCACTTGGTGTCTTGACATTTTTTGTAGTTCATTCATCGCAACTCTTCCCTGGAACCGGCAAAACTCCCAAGTGATCAGCGACACAGCAGCGAACCCAATAACTCCATAATTTATTGCCGACCTTTTGTTTTTCGTGACAAAATACCTTGTAACAAACAGCGACAATCCTGCTGAAGTTCCGGATATAATCGACTGCCCAAAACACGGCATCTGAACTATGTTCGATGGTAGGAACTTGCTAAATTCAAATCCTTTAAGCGCTTGAAAAATTCCAACTTTTTCTGGTTTGTCAGGATCCTGCATTTTTTTTTGTAATCAGAAAAAATGTTTAGGAGGATGAATTCATTCAAGAGGATATTTCCCGTCAGTCTGTATTCAACCAGGATATTCAATCCGCTTACTACAGAGCAAGCAGTATACGCATTGGAAAATGTAAAGAAATCTCGCAGAGGGAATCCAGTTGACCACCGCCGTACCTTTTGGTATGCAATCTATTCACAAATATTACAAGCCAGATATATCTTTGTTTTTCAAAATGTTAATATCCCAGCGGATACGTTCAAGAAACTAAAGCTGGATATTTCAGGAAAGATGGAAACTCTTTCAGTCAGAAACGGAGTGTTTAAAGCTTGCTGTAACGATAATAAGCAAGAGAAATTGGGGTCTTTGTTCCAGGGCCCAACCATTATTCTGTTTAGTAACCAAGAAATTGTGCCTGATGTTGTAAAACTTGGAAACAAGTACAAGCAGCATTTGATTCTGGTTGGAGGCAAGTTGGATGATTTGATTGTCACCAGCGATACATTTGAAAATGTTAAAAACCTGCCAAGCAAAGCGCAGTTGTTGGGCGAACTGCTTGGCGTGCTGTCTTACCCTGCATCCAACATTGTCAGAGTATTGCAACAGTCACCAATGGTGTTGGCTGCCTCTCTAGACCAATATTCAAAGCAAGATCAAGAAAAATAAACATATTTCAATGATTACACAAACTAATTTATTCCATTTTCGGCTTCCATTTAATCTTTTTCTCTTTGCTTGGTCCCCAGATTCGAATTTGGTGGTCGTCACTTGCAGAAGCAAACATGGTGTATTTGTGATTCCAGGTAACGCAGTTAACACAACCTGATATTAAATAAATCTGACCTGAATGCCCACCCAGCTTTTCAATGATATTTCCGCTCTCTCTGTGCCATACATACACCTTATTGTCTATATTAGCAATAGTTGCCTTCGTTTCCGCAGATAATCAGGTTTTCATCAATTCCTGCAAAGCACGATCTGATAATAAACCTTCCAGTCTTTTGTCCATAGTACTTTTTCGCTATTGACTTTGTTTCAATATCCCATAGCTGCATCTTTGAGCTGGAAAGGTTTACTAGCAAATGCCGATCATCTCTTGACAGGCAAATGGAAGTAATAGAATCCTTTTCTTCAAATATACTTATTTCTTGATAATCAATCAAGCTGTATATTCTGATTTTCTTGTCTGAACTGACTATAAGACGTTGGCCATCACTAGTAATTTTAATGTCCATGATTCTGATTCCTGGCCAATGGTGAAGCACAGTTCCATCTACATGCCACAAATACATTGATTTTTCAACACTGCCGCTAACAAATCTTGTTCCGCATGGTAACCAGGCACAGCAATTAACAGGATCAGCATGCTTGTCATATGTTCTCAACAGCTTTCCAGTATTGGTATCCCAGGCATTCAACGTGGTGTCATTTGATGCCGAAAGAATCATTTTATCATCGGGACTCCAAGCAACGTAGCTTATCGCTTGAGTATGATCATCCAAAATGTGCTTTACTTTAAAATGCTTGATAAGAACGAAAATACCTGAATATCCCATATAATAACTCTAGCATCTCTTGAAGCGGATGCTAATTCAGTTCCGCCATGGGAAAATGCCATATACCATACTTCATCCCTATGTTCTTCAAGTACATGTGTTGTATTCAATGGGAAGTCTTCCCTTTTACATTCATGATCAACAAGTAGTGATTTACAATCATCTTTGTTGTGGTAGAGACAATCTCTGCGCTGTTTGATTAAAGCTTGTTCAAAAAGACTATTTAATCGGTTTGGTGGAATACACATATCAGGAGACAGGTATTCTAAGATTAAAAATGAATACTTTGAATATCTTCCAACAATGATAACCGAGATCCGCCCTTAGAACCATCCCAATTTCCCATCAGTTTGAGTTCCTCCAGACTTGTACACAATATCAGTCTATCTAAGAATATAAATACCTTGAAAGAGCATGTAGATCATCTTGGTTAATGTTCAATGGTGTGAGTTCATGCTGTAGCGTGTTCAAAGCCTTTTCAATATTATTATTCTCCAAGTACTCCAAATATTTCTGCTTGCGCAACAAAAAATACATTTCCTGCATTAATCGTGATGTACATTAATATTGGCTGTATTAGTAATCGATAATTGCGGAATAATCTCTTCGGCAGTTTCCCAATTACCATCCAACACACTAGATCGTAATTTCAACATTATGTGCGACTCTAATTCCATTCCGGACTGTTGCTCCAACTGCGACGCTATATCTCTAACATTAAACCAGGTTACTTATAGCCCATGTCCGTTAAACTCTGCAGAATCAATCTCAGAGTTTCTTTTTCACGGTGAGAATGTTCTAGTACTGGCGGCATCTTACAAATTCTTTTCAAATTAGGGTCTGGTATCGGATCTGGTAGTTTCCGCTTCTTTTCGTTTTGAAATGTAATTTTGAACGATTAGGAATAAAAAGTCCAAGTGGAAATTTGTACGAATGAGCACAGTCCAAAGGGATTATTTCGAGCTGTGGGTTATCCGTCGCCTACTTGCGCTTCATAATTTCGCTTTATCAGCGAGTGATCTTTCTTGACATCTAGTGGATTACGTTCAGCTTGATTCCGAATGCCAACAGGTCAGAAACAACCAAGTAAAGTCTACTGCGGTCTATAAAAATGTTGTGGATGCACATGCTTTATTGAAAGTCTCGCAAGACCATAATGATTAAATCAACCCTGTTGCTTTGTATACTCAACTTGCTTTTCAAGCTTTCCAACTCTTCCAAAATCTTTAATTCCCCATCGCTTAGCTTCGCTTCTCCTGATTTAATATCACTTCTGTTCGCTTTTTGAAGCAGTAGCTTTTTTCTGCTGATTTCGTATCGCTGTCGGTTGTGAAGCCTGTGCATGGTCTTGATCCCGTTTTGAATCAATATTTCAGTGGTTTTCTTTACATCTGCGTACCATAGAAACAGAGTTCTTGAAGCTGAATGGTCGATCGTTTTAGGCACATCCTATTTTAAAGCGTTCTTACTTGCATGAACACGAACCCATCCTTCAACATTTGGTATAAGAGCTTTCTGGCATCCTTTTCATCAACCAACGCGAATTTGGAAACCTAGATTAGTATAAAGTACATTCTTGTCATCCAGCTTTTTCTTTTCTCTTAATAGCCTCCACAATCTACATGCAACACCACCGTATCTCTCTTTGATTGTATTTTCGATTATATTAATCCGGATGTTTTCACAGACTTTCTTTAGAGGAATAAGATATTGCCCGCCACCACTTTCATCACTCTTTTTAAATATTTGATCTTGTTCTTGAGACATAATTTCCATGTATTCGGCTAAAGCGTTCGTTACTGGTCCTTGAATTGTATCCAAATTGACTTCAGGGTTTTTAGCAACTTCTATAGATAGAGTCATTACTGAGATGGACTCTGTAGATTCATTATTGTTTCTTGTTCTATTTCCAACCAAATTGAAAAACGCCTTCAATATTTGACCGGCAGTGGTGTTATATACCGCTTCAGTGAACGAAATAAGGTATAGATTTCTAAAGTGTATATGAAATTGTTTGTAATTCACCTTGTAACATGTATTGTCATCTAGTTTGATCTACATTAGATATTGTTACCATCTTATTTGGCTCATCATCCATCATCAACATTCTCTTTTTTCCAGCCTTCATTTCCTCTCCATGTATCCTATCCGCGGCTAATTTTGCTCGTAATTTTTTCATTTCAGTACTGGTGAGTATCCCAGCTTTTTCCACCGCATCCTTTTCTTGCTGAATATAAATATCAGATAAGGTATTCTGATCCTGCGCTGATACTTCAACAATATAATTAGATTGTAATAATGTATGAATGCTATTGTATACATCATCCTCGGAAATCTCTAGTAATGATACCAAATCAACTGCCTGTAATCTTCCATAATTTAGCAACTTTTCTACAACCAGAGAAGCCTATATTAAATCCAAATACTTGTAGATCATATTCGCCTTCAATCAAATTGATGTAAGAAGCAAATCGTTTCCGCTCCAAAATATTTTCAATTGATACTTGATAATAGACATTATTCCTCCCTCTTTCAATTACTTGCGTAAACGTAACAACATTATGCTGGATTAGTATTGCTAGCGATTCTCTGATTAGTTTTTGAGGTAGTTGGAGCTCTTTGGAAAGTTTCCCCAGAGTGGATCTTCCTTTGGCGATTAATTTGGTCGCAACCGCCTACGTTAAGCGAATGTACCTGTATAATTGGTCCGAAATCTTGGTCTATTATATCTCTGCATAAATCAATTGCATAGAGGGACATGCCAGATTGCTAAAAAAAAGAAAAAACAGAAATGCAAGTATTGGACGGAAAGATAATACTTTCATACGGTAATTGGATTACTCTGTATTAGGAAAGGCGGTATGGGTAGAATTCACCACTGAGTAAGCGCACTTTTTGCGCACTTTTTCCGCACTTGTATTCAGACCTTGAAGCTTCAAATTGAATTCAAATCATTTATTAACCAATAACAATTGTTCCTTCAGCTTCATTGAGTTCGTATAATGGTATTTCCAAGTTGAGCGGAGCAGGTCCCTTTCTAATACGGCCTGAAATATCATAGTGGGAACCATGGCAAGGACAGAACCAACCACCATAATCACCAGCTACCAATTAATTCAAAATTACCTTCTCCAACAGGAACACAACCCAAGTGGGTACAGACACCAATCATGACCAACCACTTTGGATCCTTGACACGATCGGAATCTGCTTCCTTGTGACGAAGTTCATCTAAACTGACTTGGTTTGCTTCAGCAATTTCTACATTAATAAAACAAACCTTCATCGGTACGGTGTCTAATGAAAACAGGCTTTCCTCTCCATTTTAAAACAATATTCTTTCCTTCTGGGATAGTATCCATCTTGATTTCAACTTTAGATAGCGCTAGAACGTCTGCAGATGCTGATAAATTGACCAAGAACCCAGTGACCAAATTCTTTGCAGCCATTGCTCCAACAAAACTCAAACTTCCGACCAAGAAATAAGCGCCGTTTCTGGATGCTTGGTCGTCATAATTTGACAAATCCTTTTTATAATAATCTTGTTGTTTTGGTGGTGAAGTAATGTGAGTTTTATCTGATGCGACTGAGACTGGGCCAGCGTAATATCTTTTTTGGAATGATTGTTGTAATGGTGCTACATTAAATTATAATTGTACCTACAAAGTTGGTTCTTAATGAAACTTGTCCATTCAAAAGTGTTGCTTTGCCTCCGAGTGCTTTTTGCGCGGTGGTTAATTTGGCGGTTGCAAGACGTTGGGAAGGACTAACAAAAGTTGTGCGCAAGACGTTTGCTGCTGACATTCCGATTGTTGATGAAGTAAAAAAATTAGCAGTTTTGAATTTTTAAACGCCACTCCAAATTCACAGGTGAAAATCAGATAGGTAAAGATATCTAATTGCCTGGGAAATAAGCGCCTTCACTAGCTGGTACCAGTCTGGGAGCCTAATTTAATTATCTCACAAGACCAACGAATACCACTTGGCTGCACCAACAACCAGGCGACTAAGAATCAATGCAAGACATTTTATTCAAACTCTGACAAGAATCGCTTGATTTCAGTGAAATCCGCGTCACATCCAGCCTCTTTGACTTGCCGCTCGAGATCTGCAACATCCAACTCAAACTGTTTACAAATCATCTGTTCAAGTTCATTCCCAGCATTACTATTTTGTCTACGAAACTTTCTTAGAGATTCTTGGATCTTTTTAAATTCTGATAGTGTTTTAATACTCTTTTCAGTGTAGAGCTGAAGTACATTTTTGATGATGTCTGGTTTCCATTCAGAGTCAGAGATTGGAGTAAATAGGTCTTTAAGGAATGTTGATACGTTGGGAGTCTTTGTTTCGCCAATAAATTGCAAATTTCCAGGAATCTTTCCGACCTGCACACCGATTTTTTCAAAGCATTCCTGGGTTTGTAAATTAATGATCTTGTCTTTGATTGGTTCTACTGGTATTTCGTTGATTATTCCGTCATACACTTTTTTTACATACTCTAGAGAGGCGTCTACTAGATTTAGCTTTTCTGTAATTATTCTAAAGAATGAAACCAACTACCATTAACACCAATTACCTTGTCTTGGACTTGCTTAAGCTCCTTGTACTGTGTGTTGAGATTACTCGAATCTTCAGATTGTACAATCAGCATTGTAAATCTCTTGACCAACAGCACAGTTGTTCTCCAGAATCGGTGCCCGATACTAAATATAAACACATCATCACACCAAAGCTTTTCCAAAGCACTAATGAGCGCTATCATTAATCGGTATTTACCTGTGTATTTAGTTTCCTCCTTTTCAAAATCACTAACGATATCATTATGACATAATTGAAAGTAAACAGACAATTGCCATCTCTTTTGGTACTCTTTGAAAATCTCTGGATCTACAAAATTGCTTAAGCGATCTATAAAGTGTGTACTTTTCTTGTAAACTTGATGAAATGATTTCGGATCCACTACTTGAAACATTTGCTTATTCTTCATTAAAGAGATTAGAATCGGTTTAACAATTTCTTGTAATAAATTGTAATTGCAGCCTTTGAATGCTACAAGTGAAGTCTGAATAATTGGCGAAAGCCTGGTTTCCAATAGTGATAAAATTGTTTCAAAAGATGGTTCTTTTTGTAGAAATGGAACTAGAATTTGGCTAATGATTTTATCAGCTATTCCAACTTGGTCAATAGTAACCAGAATTCTAAATATTTCCAATAATTCTTGATTGTGAATTATTTCGGATCCAGTAGGGGTTCCTAACCCCAATGTTGAGACTGAAGGATTGTCTTGAATTTGAGTTACTGAGGCTCTCTTTTCTTCATCATCAAAAGAATCCAAATCTATAATTTCCAATAGGACTTTTTTCAAATCTGTACTGATTTGATCTACAAACTTTTTCTTTAATAGCTGATTCTGGCTATTGACAGCATCTACATTCATTGTATTCTTTTTAATCAGATATTCCAACTGATTGAGCTCTATTGATATTCTCGCTGCTTGCTTGTCATTCAGCAATGATTCAATCTTTGCGAACGATTCATGGATATTCAAATAATTGGAAAGCGCTTGCTTTTGTATTTTGATATCATTCTTTTTCATCAATTGCGATTTCAAGTGGATTATTTTTTCATCGTATTCTGCATTAGTAAATTCAACCTTTGGTTTTCTCCAAATATTCTTGTTTTAAATTCAACAGCGGTTTCTTTAGTTCAAAAATCAGAGTATCCATTCCTACTAAATTAAGGGAGAGATTGATGAATAGTTGGTAATCATTGTTAATCAGCTGATATAATTCCTGCTGCAACTGCCTCGATATTTTACTTAATTCTTCAATCATTTTTTTGTTTGGTATTTGCTTCTTGCTATTGATAAACTCGAGTAACTGGAATTCATCGTTGAAATCTGAAAGTGAAAGTTCGTTCATTTCACGATTGAATTTAGATTTGGAAAAAATTAGCTTTATTTTGCAAGTTTCTTGTCTTCTCTCCTCATTGGGTAATGGATTGTTTGCTTTCTGGTTTTCGGATTGATAAAAGAACTGGGGTTAATTAGAAATTACTTTTGGCTCGGCCTTGGTTGTTCCAAGAAATACGGATGCTTTAACGCATTCTCTGCTGATATTCGCTTGTGGGGATCATATTCTAGCATCATTGAAAGAAGGTTGAATCCGCTCTCTACTTTGGGGAAATATGTTTGATGTTGGTATAGATGCTTTAGGTTATTCTGTGTGTTGTGCTTTAGCGTTTTCAGTTTCTCGTACTCTGGCATATATTCTATTTCCTGCCATCGATCAGCTATATTAGTTCAAGTTACTTGTTGGGAAGCCCAACACATCAATGATTTTAGTCAGTTGGTCTTTTTGGAATGGAATTGTTTTCTTTGCATCCATTTTGGCTTCATCTCCTTTAAATAGCGGTTTGAGCATTAGCAATTCTGCATATATACATCCAATTGCCCAGATATCTATTCCTTTGGTATAATGGCGAGATCCTAGCAACAGCTCTGGTGCTCGGTACCATATAGTAACAACCACTTTATCACCATGATACAAGGGGTATATTGGTGCTTGAAATAATCTCGCCAAGCCTAAATCGGCAATTTTAACCACTCCGTCCGTTGTTACAAGGATATTTGCAGGCTTCAAATCCCTGTGCAGTACCCAGTTATTATGCATATAAGACACTCCATTTAGAATCTGCCATAGAAATGATTTCACTGTATAATCCGGAATTCCTTTTCTTTCGGTTTGTAAATGATGCTGTAATATTTGAAGCAAATCGTGTTCCGCATAATCAAACACCATCGCTATTGACCTGTCTGAAGGATCTAGTATTACTTGTTCTAGAAATACAATATTTTCATGCTTCATTTCCCTACAGAGAGAAATTTCCCTACAAGCGGATTGAGATATTCCACTCGACAGGGCAGCTTCGCCTTCCTTGTCCGGCTTGAATTTCTTTATTGCGTAGATTTTAGGGTGTCCATTCTTCTTGGTTGCCTTGAAGACGTTCCCGTAAGTTCCAGAGGATATAAACGAAATGGTATTGTATTGATTGGCGATTGGGATTCTTTCCCTGTCCTTTCTCTGTTTAAATATCTTGTATTGCTCTATTTTTGCTTTATTTACTTGAGTGGAACTCTGACTTGAATCCATTTTGTTTTTGATTTTGTAAATTTCTGAATGGAAAATCTTGGTGAGGATTCACTCTGAATTCGCTGGCTTTGCATTCCTAATACTGTTGCAAATGTGGGCAGTCTTAATTTGATAATTTCACAAGTACTGATCCAGTGCTTACTGGACTATTAAGATTGAGCACACTTATAAGAGCAATAGTACTTTGAACGGAAATCAATGAGATGCAATAATGCAAAGTGTTAATGCTGTGAATCTCCTTGATGAGTTACTCTTGAATTCATCAATGGTCTAGATATTTCAACAACCCTCATCTGATAGCAGAATTCAAGAGACAAATTAAGTATTATTTCCCATTTAATGGTTTCAATGGGTCCAGCCAGGGATGACTAAGCAGAGAATGTCGACGCGAATTTGTTTGTTTTAAATGCGAAATATATTTCTATTGTCAGTAGCTTCAACCATTGTGGCAAACAATAGAGCAAAGAGAAATCAAAATGGCACGAATACACCAGCCTCAACTCTAGAAAGTGCAGGAAACTTTACCGGCAATGCTACAGCGATTGGACAAAGTCAAACTACACAAGCCGGATTGCAGCCTACACCAGCAACCTCTATTGCGAGTACAACCGATGCAAACACGGTTAGTTCAAGTACAGTGTCTCCTACCGTGATATTTGCCAATAATCAAATTGCACGATCAGATTTCAATCATTCAGTAGGAATATCATGGTCGAACGTGATTACTTCACAACCATTAACAAACTGGAACAGAGATATCTCTGTTTGTTCCTGTGATTTGACATTTAATCAATGTGATCCTAACTGCTGCTGTGATCCAGACTGTACTGCCAACGGAGAACAATCTGCTTATTTTACCACTTGTCAAACAACCACTCAAACGACTTTGCCGTATTGTTCGTCTTATTTGAGCAAAGTTACCTGGGCTGACGGTGTAAAAATCAAAACCATCCCAGCTTTAGGTGGTGGGTTGTGTCTCATGTATGTAAACTGTAAGTGGAGATTAATTTAGCTGCTGTGAAAGGAGAATATTTCACGGATGTAGGCAGTTTTACTGATGATACATCTTTTACTGCGCAGTACGAACAAGGGCTATATCTCACTAGTAAAACTACTTATGATATCGCTGTTAATATCTCAGTCAGTCCATACAAGGTAAATTCAAGTTGACACAGTATGGAGACGGAGTTCAAGTCTTGTACACAACTTTGAATCAGTATAGTTACATGAAATTACCAGTAACAAGCTCTCCGACTTGCTCTTCAAAAGATATCGTTCGTAATTGATTTTTAATTCAGCTATAATGAAAAATGTACGCAACCAATGCAATCAACTGATTACCTCAACTTCCATATGTGGGAATGGAACAGTATTTGATTATCAGTACTACATTAAAGGGTATTCGATTGTAGGGGTAATTTTAAACTGAAAAAGGATCCAACTTCATCCGCAACTGTTACTACTAGTACAAACTTTATGTGTATTGATCCAAATACAAATGTAGCGACTAGTAGCTGTCCATCTCTACCAACTTCTCCAACACCTGTTCTATCCGGGACTACTTGCTCGAATACGGTTGTAGAAGTAGCCTTGGTATTCTCTTACAAGATTGTTTCATCTGTTCTCACATTAACATCGTTGGATATTACATTTGTGCTTGATTCTAGAACCATGAGTAATTCTATTGAACAAACCTTTTCTGTAGAATACCAATTGGAAGGCACTGTAAACGTGTATGCTAAATCCGGAAATCCAGGATACATTTACGGGCTGCCAGTTTTATCAGGGTTAGAAGTATCACAAGGATCCAGTAATGCAATATCATTTAACACTGACCCTCAATTCGGCATTACTCTTGTAAAAGATACCCTGTCTTCTGGCACGATTGGATGTACATCGTCAACCTCCGATTACGGAAACAGGCTGCCGGTAACTTTTGGAGAGAACACAATCTCAGGCTGCACTCTGTGGTTGACTCGCGACGACCTGTTGAATAACTGTGATTCGTTAAGAAGCAGGATATACAATCTGCAAACCCTCACTGCACAGAATATCGATTCAATCGGAAAGTTTGGTAACGCAAGCACTACAAATGTATACGACTGGATCAAAATTATAAACAATCCTCCGTCAGCTTTAACAGGAACTACCAGTTCGGTAAGTTTTATTAATTTAGCCGGGAACAGGTGTTGGTATATGCTCAAATTTGCTCACAAGTTTCAATGTCGAGTTTCTGTACTCTAGCTATGGCTCAACGTCTGATCCTCAACAAGCAATAGTTGGTGCAAGGTACTCTTATACTTCAGGTACATTTGAATGGACGTGTGAGTCAGTACAAGACTGTGTTGACCCAAATATTTATGTTTCTGGGTCAGAGTCACAAAGCAATATTGGAACTGTAAAAAAACCTTTCCAGTTATCGAGTACAGTGTCGTTTGTACAAGTATCCACTTTGACTTTGCAATTGTATGTTCCACCTCCGCCAAAGATTTATGCAGAACTACCAGATGATATTTGGTATCCATTCAGTATCCCAACCTGAGCATAATGTTTATTTAAATAAAAGTGTTAGTTTTTGAGAAGTTCCAACATTTCTTGTTTACTGGTAATCTTTTCCCTTAGCTTACCCCTTGGTTCTCCTCGTTTGATTTCTACTTTGTCCAGTTTCAAGTAATCGCCAAAAGTAGTAGAGCCTGGAATATCGATTGTGGTTTCTACATGAGATTGCAGTTACCTGGCTTTTCAGTAAAGAGAGGGATATCTTGGACTATAGAGCGGCAAGTTTCTTGAGAATCATATAAAGTAGAAGCGAGCTCACCGCGACCAGTCTTGATCCATCCAGCAGTATATAATCCAGGAACGATATTTCCAGCCTAACATTACGGAATTATTACGTTGTCAAACACCCTCCCTTGAGAATTTGGAATAGTCTTGAAGTTTGGATTGAATGGAACGCCATCTAAATGTTCACCTTCATATCCAATACTCTTGATTAACAATCCGCAAGGAATATACTCTTGCTCCTCTGTCTGCTTTACTTTTCCATTCTCCAAGATATTCTTTGCCAACTTGACTCCAACTATCTCATTATTTTCAGAAACTATTTCGACTGGTGACTTCCAGAAATCCAACTTCCAATTCTTTTCGAATTCGCCCTTCTTTGACTTTGCCATGACTTGAATTAATCGGCTAAGAGGTCGGTTTTCTATTTTTGACAGCATTTCCTTATTTTCTTCTTGGATTTTTGCAATTAATGGATTTGGAGTATATCCAATGTTCTTTGTCTGTAATTCCCGAACTTCTTTAGTGGTAAAACTAACTTGCAATACTCCTCTCCTTCCTATTACATGGACATTTTTGATTGAACTTTTCTTTAACAGGTCCAAAGCTTTTTGCGAGATATCTGTGTTTTCAAAGTCATCCGCAAGCAATATTCTTGTACAATCAATAGCAACGTTTCCTTGTCCAATAATCACCGCCGTGTCAGTCTTTAAACTGGGCTGGATTTGACAATCTGGTTCTCCGTTGTACCATCCAACAAAATCTTTGGCTGAAAATACATTCTTGGAATCCTCACCTTTGATTCCCAACTTCTTGTCATACTTTGCTCCAGTTGCTACTACAACAGCGTTATAATCCTGTAACAATTTTTCAATTGAAATATCCCTTGGCACTTGAACATTACCAATGAATTTGAAATTCTCATGCTGAGCAATTTGGGTGAATTTGTCGGTGACATTCTTTACTGATTGATGGTCGGGAGCAACTCCATATCTTACTAATCCGAAAGGGAATATCCGCTGTTCTAGCATTGTGACTTTGAATCCTTCCTTTAATAGGTTCTGGGCTGTGTAAAAGCCGGCTGGTATTAATTATAATTCACCTGGGCCTCCACCAACAATGCAGGCTCTGAGCATTAATCAAACATTTTTTTGCTCAACATAAAATACAACTTGGTCACGTGAAAACACATACAAGAATTCTATATTTATTAAGGGAAACCTCCATACTCATCCAAGAAAGCAGATAGGCTTTGCAGTATTGACAAGATGCTATTCTTAAAGTGCCAGAGTCTATCCATATCAAACGAGGCTCTGCAGTTTGGGCATTTACAACTTCTTCCAAGCCAAGTATCCAGACAGTTTGAATGAAAGGCAGTCTTGCATTGCTGTTCACATACGCGTATTTTATCTGAATTTATCAAATCATAGCAAATCGGACACTCCACAAACAACATTTCATCATCGACAAATCTGCAAAACTGGTTATCATGCATTTCATCAATTTCAAATAGTTTTACTCCGTCACTACTCGTTGCCGTTTTTACCTTTTTAGATAAATGTTCAAGCGAGATATTTCTTTTGCATAAACTGATTTGAAGTAGTAATACAGGGAATGGGATTGATCTAGTTTCCTGCCGCAACTCCAAATATGCTTTTACTATATACGCGCAATCATTCCATTCGTTTTTCAGCCTCATTGTTACTTTAACTTTGGAAAAGATGTCCGCGTGTGTTTACACTGATTGATCATGCTGCAATTCTGGAAATTAAAAATTTGAATTGATGTAGTACAGCTGAATCAATCATATGCAATGAAACTTTCATACTAATTTGTCCTTTTCATTTTAGAAGGCTATTCCCTACAATAGAATATTTTCATATGGATCAAATCCAAGTTCTGGATTCACAATCGCATATTCTTAAGCACGATAATGCTGAATGATGAACAGTAATTATTAGTAATCTGGAAATTCAACATATAGGTGAAATCGTCCTGCATTCAAGCAACCAAAGAGAAGCGCACCCCGTTCAACACAATATGCCTATTGACCATAATTACATATCCTCTTATCTCATTCACTTTCATCACCAACGCCACGATGAGAATCCAAAAAAGGTCAAATTAAAAAATTACAGAAATTTTCAAATCTCAATGACCTCTCGCTTTCTGCCATCAGTCGCATTCCTCATTCATCAGCATTCGATTCCTGAATCCGCAATCGCAACTATAGTAGGCAGCGGTCCAAAGAACCATATCTTGAAAGGAGACATTCTAGCATTCCTCAGCGGATTCTCTATTGCACACTCTACTCCAGAAACCGAATCAATATACTCTATCGACATTAATACTTCTTCATTGGCTTCATTTGGATTACCTATCAACGACTTGATTTCAACAGCAGTATTGAAAAAAATGGAATTGTTAAACGTATCACCAGTATGTTCACTTGTACGAGAATCTAGGGTTGGAGACTTGAATGTTAATATCGATGGAACCGGAATTACAGCTTCCATCCTTTCCAAATTAAAAACCACTGATAAAAAGCCTGTTTTCAAAATAGTAGATTCACTGGCATTGGGTGTCCGATATGAAACCCCAGATTATCATTTGGAAGGCAAAGAAGCCGTGATCTCTATCAACCAGATTTCTGTCCCAGAAGAATCTGCTGATATAATAGATTTCTTGGGTGATTACTCTGGAAAGAGCTCTCCAGTAAAGCCTGAATCAAGCGACTTGTTTGCAACTAAAGAAATTCGCGGAAATATTCGTATTGAATTGACTGTTGATGAAAAGTTGGGAGCAAAGAAGGCACAAGCATTCTTGGCAAAAGTAAAAGAATTGATCGAGTTGAAACCACAAGAATTATTGAAATAAATTTGCTTGTAATCGCTGATTCATTGATTGATTTGTATTTTTTTCTTTGTACTAACCGCTTTTTTTGATTATAGCCCCATCCTGCTTTTTGTGCTGACTCACCGTTTCAAACGACGAGTAGCTTGCCCTCCTTTGACTCACGAATAGCGGAAAAAAGAGAGGTAATTTACCGCATCAGCTAGAGTTGCTGAGAACTTGGCTCTTGCTTTTTTGCTACGGTGTAATGTTTCGCTCGGCGCCGAATCGGCGTTTACCCAATATAAAAGGAACCAAAAAATATTTCATTCATATTAAAATGTCTGAAAAACAAAAAGATACTTTTCTCGTTGCTCTTGGAAAAGATTTCCTTGCTGGTGGTGTCTCTGGTGTCATTTCAAAAACAGCTACTTCCCCAATTGAAAGGGTGAAGCTCTTGATTCAAACCCAAGACGCCAATCCAAAAATCATTTCTGGTGAAGTGCCAAGGTACACTGGGTTCATTAGCTCTTTTGGCAGGGTATATAGGGAACAAGGTCTTGCTGCTTTTTGGCGTGGTAATGTCGCCAACTGTATTCGTTATTTCCCTACTCAAGCAATAAACTTGGCTTCCAAAGATAGTATCAAAGGCGCTTTGCCAAAGTACAATCCAAACACTGATTTCTGGAAATTCTTTGCCATTAATTTGACTTCTGGTGGTTTGGCTGGTGCTCTATCTCTTACTGTCATTTATCCATTAGATTACGCTCGTACTAGACTTGCTGCTGATGTCGGTACTGGTAAACGTCAATTTTCTGGCTTGTGGGATTGCTTGGTTAAAACTTCTCGTGGTCCTAAAGGATTCCTTTCCATTTATCAAGGATATGGAGTTGGTTTGGCTGGTATTGTCGGCTACCGCGGAGTTCAATTCGGTTTGAATGATACAATTAAGGGATTGAACCCATACGACAAGGAAACCTCGTTCAGAGGAATCTTGTCTAAATGGATCACTGCTCAAGTTTCTGTTATCGCTTCCTCTTATCCTGTCTATCCATTGGACACTATCCGTAGAAGACTCCAAATGCAATCTGAAAAGCCAATCAATGAAAGAATCTACAACGGCACTTTTGATTGCTTCAAGAAGATTGTAAAGAATGAAGGTGTTACTGCTTTATTCAAAGGTGCTGGTGCAAACGTATTTAGAAGTGTTGGTGCTGCACTAGTGCTGGTGCTTTATGGGGAAGTCCAAGCTATTATCAAACAATAAACACCTCATCTGGTCTCTACCTCCATTGGTACGGATTAAAAAACAAGGTCTTGGAGTATATTCAAGTGGACAAACATGCAAAAACTGCAATTATCAAGGAATGTTTAATAGGATCAAATCAGATAAACTTTCATGGGAGAAGTACCAAGAATATTTCGAAGTTGCTTATAATCCTCTGCAGTGACTGTTGCTTCATTGTAAATATCGTTACGGTCTCCAACACTAAAGTAGAGGTTAGCCAATTCGGAATCCTTGACTTGTTCCACAAACTTTAGCACTTCTCGGGTTTGGATTTTGCGATTCCGACACAAGTCAAGCATCTCTAGTTTTGAAGCTGCAACTCCATATCCTAAAGTTTCCAGAGAGGTGCCATATAAACCGCAATCGGTCAAGGTTAATGATCGAATTTCACTTTGCTGTAGCTGTTGCGAAAAAATATGCGCTTTAGTGGTAAGGTTAACCAGCCGAAATACTACTTTAGTGAGGTTTGGGAATTTGCTCAAGTTTGCATATAGAGATGAATGACTGTAAGTGAACCTCTCGCCTTGAACATATAGTGTACTAAGTGGACATTTCAGCATGCAGTTGTACACGTATTCTGTTTCTTCAGCTTTGTATAAATCAAGATGCAAACAACACAAATTAGAATCTTTGGCTGCCAAGAAAACATCGCCCAAGTATCTGTTAACTCTTACATCTAAATAGCGCAAATTGCATTCGTTCAAATTTCTAATCAATGCTTGAGATGACAGACTGCCAAATTGGTTCATCCGCAATATTTCCAACTTTGAATCGGCGATATGGTCGAAAAGACATGCAATGGCTTCATCTTTGATCTTGTATCCACCAAACTCAAGATGAATAAGATTAGATTGAGGGATTGCTCTAGCTAAGGGCTCAAACATTTCCGTAGTAATCCCGGAAATTGGCAGTATCAAAGTTTCTAGTTTCGAAATGCCAATGAACTTTGACAGAGACTCCATTGCAGATTCCAGGAACTCAGCTCCGGTATACGACAAGTCTAATTTTCTTAATTGCGAAGTTGCAAGACATTTAATCACTTTGGAGTGAATGTCGTCATGAATTGGCAAGCAAAATGATTTTAACGCGGGGAATTTCGAAATATCTGGAAAATCAAATTGGTCTGCTTCCAATATTTCAATTCTGTCACAGTTGAGGTAATTAAAGACCTCCTGCATTTTCAGATATTCTTGGAATTGATACACCACATGCCTAACATTACTCATGCGTCGGAAATTGCGGACAGTCTCCTTCTTTTGTAAATAATTATTTTGGTGAATTAACACTTTGGTAATCTTTGAGAGTACATCATCTTGCACTTCATCCCAATTGACCCAGTCAAATGAAACTTCAAAATGAATTTCTTTGCAGTAAGGAAGATCCTTGTGCAATTGTGCGAAAAAGTATTCGTCAATAACAATAGTTCTGAACCTCAGGTGGCACAGTTTAATCCTCTTTAGCGTTCTGAAAAATCCGTCCTTGATTCGGATATTTGTTGGGTCATGGTTCGTATAATTGATTGGCCGCATTCTATTGAGTTTGAAAATCAAAGTCTTTCCTTGCACAAATTGATTATACTCCCAGTCTCCAAGTAGCTTTCGAGGCCCTAGAAATTCAAACATGGCTTTGCTCAGCATCGAAATTTGTTCCAATTCATCCCGATTTAACTGTTCCAAAATATTTAAAAGAACTTCCGCTGGGAAATCAAACAAATTCATAAACCGACTCATTTTTTTGGATAAGAATTTGCAATAGAAATTTGTCGAAATTGAGCGCCACAGCCAAGTCCCATTCATTAAAGTTCCTTTAGAATTTCTTGGATCTACTACATCTATAGACTAGCAATATATTCCCATTACTAATTAACACGGATTCCATCTCTTGCAATTTTCAACCAGCAAAAGTCTTGAAATTTCAACACACTTTTTTTTTATTTTTTTTGAAAATGAATGACAAGAAAATAGAAAAGAAAAAGAGAGACCCCAAAAAAGAGATTGAGCGGTTCAAAAAACAAGCTCTCAAACGACCGCCAAAGGAGATTATAGAGTATAACGAGGAAAGCCGGCACGAATTTGTAACTGGGTTTCACAAGCGAAAACAGCAGCTGAAAAAGAAGAGAGTGGAGAAACAGATTGAAAGGAGTAAACAGGAAAAGAGGGATTCGCTTAGAGAAAAGAGGCGCAAGTTGTATGATGTTTTACCAATGGTAAAGGAGATTGATTCCATCAATGAAGTCAGTGGCGAGAAGGATGTTGTAAAATATGGAAAGAGTGTTACAGTTACTGTTACTCCTTTTGATCCGGAAGACATGGGTGATTTGCAAGAATAAAATATATATTTAGATGTTTGCAAACAACGCGGAGGTAGCAGAAGTCAAAGCTCTAGTAAATGTTATTGACGTGCTGAATCCGCTTGCCTTGTATACATCTCCCTTGATATCGGTTGTCAATCTAATATTATTTTATATTTACCTGCTACTGTATTGATTGGTATTGACAAATGAAATTCTGTTTAGCACCGTGTCAACAGGTTCAAAATCAAAGTCATCATCCTCTTCAATCTCCTCCAGTTCAATCTTGATTTCTACTTTATCCACTTTCTGCTTCTTGTACTTGTTTTCTTTCAATACTGTTTTCAAGTCCTTTGAAGATGAAGATTGGATTTTAGTAATCAATTCCAAATCACTCTGCTGTTTCTCGTTCAACTGTTTATTTTCAATTTCCAAGAATGCTTCTTTTCTCGCTTGCTTTTCTAGTTTCTCTCGCTGAATCTTTTGCTGGATCAGTCTTTCTTCCTGGAGCTGTTTTTGTTTATTGCGTTCAATCAATTCCTTGTTTTCATTTCGGAACCTCTCTATTCGCTCATTGGTTTCTTGGATATCCACATTATTAATCATATTGAATATAATCTCTTCTGTTTCTTCCAAGTAATCGTTGTACTCTCGCAAAGATCCAAAATCTTCTTGTCGCTTGTTTATGAACGACAGTTTCTTTCTTATCTGCACCTCCTTTTCCACATATAAATCATCGAATTTCTGGGTAGTAAAGTTGCTTTTACGTAGAGTGGTTTTACAAATAGGACAAGGGCCTGAATTAGGAATGGAATACCAGGACCAGAACGAAACAGACGATCAACACAGGTCTCGCACATCTTGTGGAAGCAAGGAGATACCAGCAACTTGAGACTCTGGTTGAGATATTTGTCAGTCAAGCAAACGGGACAGGTGTCGTTATTCACATTTGTCGTTTTCGTCATTTCAGATTTCTGAAAAATTTCAAAGAATCAGGTCATTTCATGCAAAGAAGAGATCAATTCAAAGAATTATAGAGGCCATGGTATGCTTTGTCTTGGAGTTGAACTGGTATCTAGAGATAATAAGCTACGCCAACTGATTATACATCTTTGGTGAGATGGCGGTGCTCCAACAAACAGCGAGGCCATTTTATTATATTCGTATCTACTATTTAGCAGTGAACACCAGATAGATGGCAGAATGTGCATCAGATGAGCAACACGGTTTTCTACTGCGTGTCTTAAAGTGCGATAACTTCCTGGAATGCAACCGGGAATCAAACTGCGTCTCTAGCATAGTAATTTGGCAGGCAAAGAAGTGAGGTTATCTTGTCATGAATGTGTGATACAACTAAATGGTGGGAGCCCTGCACAGCACCTGTTTCATTTTAGCCACCGCAAGCTTTTCACCAAATGGAAAATAGAGTAGACAACCATTCATATGAAATGCATTCAAGAGAGCAAAGACCATCGGATTCAAACAATTCCCCTCGCGCTCCTCCACAGTCAAGCATGCCCCCAAAATTATCCCCTTCATTCAACCCAAACAGAATAAGCGCTTCTTCTGGGGGTTCGTCAGACAAGGATGCCAAAGAACTGTTAGAATCCATCCCTCAAAGCCCTAATTCTAATGTACATAGTGGATATGAATATCAACATGATTACCAAGGCAGAGAAAATGCAAGTTATCCCCAGAATAATGACAACTATTATCAATATGGACAGCCTTACCCAGCACAGTATGATGGGCAGTACCCGCCAGAAGCAAAAGGTTATGAGCATGGGCAAGGTTATGACTATGGCTATGATCAATACAACCAACAATACAACCAACAGTATCCAGAATATGGATATCAACAAGGCTACAATTACGGTCAACCAGAGTATGAACAAAGCCATCCATCATATGCCCCTAATTCTGCCTACACAGCTTCGTATGCCAATCAACCTTACCCACAAGAAGATTATGCTCATACTATTTCAAATTATGAAAGTAGTTATCAACATTCAATCCATTCCCACGATCCTTCAGAATATGGAAGAAATGTAAAGTTTGACAAGGATGCGAAATCTGAAAAGAACTATTCTTCTCCACTAAAGACTAACCGCATGAGTGCCATGTCAACTGGATCAGTAATCCACGAAAGGTACTGCTGTGGTATGTTCAAGTCAAAGAGAAAGTGCGCTTTAGTATGTGTGCCAATTTGGACTATACTCTTGGCAATTATTGGTAGTCAATTAGTAATATTAGGTGTTGCAGTATTCTTCTTGTTCCCAAGAAACCCTACTTTTACTATTGGTCAGGTTCAAGAAGTAGATCCTCTCGCTGTAAATGATGTTGCTACTCTGCGAACTGGTAATCCACCTTTCCAAGCAAACTTTTCCATGGAGACTGATATTGTAGTAACTTCTAGCAATTACATTGCTTGGTCCATTAATCAACTTACAATCAAAGCTTTTATTCGAATTCCATTTATTGACCCGAAAACAAACAAACTTGGATACACAATTGCACCAGTAGAAGTAGCATCTGGCTCTCGAAGTGCCATCACATTAAGAGCTCAAGGCAATACTACAATACCAATTGTAATAATTCATTAATTTAGAAATTTTACATATACTATCAGGCATCAGGACAAGTAACCCCAACCAACCTAGGCAATAGCACCAGTAATTTGGGTCTATATATGATTATTCAATCTTGTGGAGCGAATCTGTTTCCATATGGGAGTTTGCCCATTGATAACAATATTATTGACCTGATATTCGAATCTACTGTAACATTAGGAATATTTAAATTTGATTTGCCTCAAAATATTCAAAGAATTCCTTGTCCTCAAGGTGCGTTGGATCTGGTTAAAATTGTTCACGAGGGTATTTTTGGAAACTGATAATAAAGGCACTTTTGACTCTATTTAATATTCACTTTGGATCTATAACTCCATACAGTATGTAATATATTCAAAAGAGCTACAAGACATCAACGTATTCAGATACATCATCAAAAGTAAGCGTAACCAAATCAAAAGTAGCTTCAATCTGCACAACCACCCTTTCACTCTTGCTATTGTACTCTTTCAATTCAGCAACCTGCCCCTTCTCTTCACCTTTTACAACCAACACTCGTTTACCAACCCTAGGTATAACAGTCTCCAAATCACATTGCTCAACTACATTAATAACATTTACAATCTACCAAATTGCCGCCCTCTAGTTTGACTATGCAAGTGTTTAATGAAACGACGTCTTGAATTATACCTTTTTGATTATAGTTCTTTTTCGATAGAATGCGAACTCTGATATGTGGTCTTATCCATTGCTTCTGTATAATCTTGATTTGATCGTCCCAAACGCGAATAGTTTCATCCTTCAATTTGATTTTCACACTTGTTCCGTCTTTTTTTGTTGATGTATCGAGGACAGTGCCTTCCTTGTTTTTATGCTTGCCTTCAGTTACTCGAACTGTTTGTCCTTTCAAGTCTCTCCTTGGCGGCGGCGGAGTTGGATCCCGTTCAACAATCTGTTTTTGTTTTGTTGTTTCTACTATTGGATCGGCAAGAGGATCAGCGCCTATTCCTAGAAGGGGTGGTCTTGGTTTGAGTTCTATAGGTGCTAGCAATCCATTAGGGTTCTTTCCGACTGGCTTTCCTTCCTTCCACCCCATTCCTTTGAGTAATGCCGCTCCAAACATTTCAACTGGTACCGTTTCATAGTTGGATGAATCCGGTCGCTGGTTGTAATCAAACTCGTACTTTTCCTTTTCCGATATATTTGTAGGTATCTTTCTTATATCAGTCTTTTGAATGGGTATCACTATATCCCTATGGATCCGTTGTACCGGCTGCTCGTCTTGGAATGCCTCTGCGATTTTTCTCTTTGACATTTAAAAATTTTCACAAGCTCAAAAAGACCAAAAATACTAAAGAAAAGAAAAATCTATTCCGACTTGTCGCTCTTTGAAGAGATTAAATCCTCCAGGGATTTATGTCTACTCAACTCAGACATAACATCTGCATCAACTGGTAAGACTGATTTTCTACGGAACCTGGATGGAGTGGCATCTTTTTTGTCATTAAATTGTTGCTATAATTAGTGGTAATTACGAGTTCTTTTGTAAGGGAATCATCTTCTTCCATCGCGCCTGGAGATTTAGCGAGTTCATCTGCATCTTCACTTGGCTCTTGAATCAATTCCTTTTCAGTCACAATTGAAACTGGCCCTTAATTTAGTAGGAATTACTTGCAGTAGGTTTCTTGATTACAATATTCTCAACGTGAATAGTTTCAAGGTTCTTTTGTGCCAGCTCTTCAATCTTTGCCCAAGCTTCTTCGCGATCCTTTTGTTTCTTGCGCTCACTAGATTAAAACAAATTACTGCTGACGGCTTTGCTTGAATTTGTTTGTGCATTCATCAAACAGCTTTGGCGACATTTCCATAAAGAGCTTGAGAGCATTGTACACTAGACCGTGAATTGTTCTTGTTAATATTAGATTACCTATTCCAATGTGATTTAGAATTCTTGTATAGTGCTGGAAACATGATTGGTAATATAACATTAACATTTTCGTTTATCAAGTTATTGATATACTCATTATTCCAGTAGTATAATGCTCTTTCAGCAACTTGGAAATGTGGGCTAGACACAGATCTAGCAATTTGCTGGAATATTGGCACTTGCACTTTGACAAATTCTGATGGCTCAATAACATCCAGTATCTCTTCCAATTCGTTCAGAAACATTACTTCCTTTGGTGAATTTACTTTTGGCCAGAAGCGTAGCAATCCATTGACCACTTCTTCAGTTAGTGTAGGGTCTTTTTCTAAAAACTGTACAACGCAATAAGCTAGCTGCGGATGATATAGTGTAAGTGATTTTGCTTTATGCAGAGGAAGCAGGACTCTTATTAAGAATACTTTGTGTTCCTCTTTTAATGGAAGAGCGAACCCGTTAATAATGCTAGATAAGACTTTTTGTACCTTCCTAAAATTTCCAGCATTTCCGCAATCCCGCTATGACGCTCGTCTTCATATACAAACATAAAGAATGCATTATTAATAGATCTTCTAATAAAGGCTCTTAAATTAAGGAATTTTCCATAAATTCTGTGCAAAGTGGTTTTCAAAAAGTCCCTTTCACGAGGATCTTCACTGTCAAACAATTCCAATAGCTTTTGTTAGTAACAAGTACTTGTAAAACAAAGTGAGTGTCGATATACTTTTTGGCAATATTGGTATTAAAATCTGGAGATTCTATAAAGCGCAGCAATAATTCATAAACGATTTGCAAATGTGGCCACCCAGTTTCCAAAACAGGCTCATCTTCTTCTGGGTCAAAAGCGTCGCCGGCAGGATTAACTTGCGGCGGAAGCGTTCTAAACATATTGGTCGAAAACTAGATTACATTTAATTACCATATTCATTAAATCAGGGTATGTTGATTCGACAATTACGCCTCTGTTATTCGTAATATAATCCACAAGTTCCGTCAATGTTTGTCTCTTGATTTCCTTTCCTTTTAGATCCCCAAGTGTGTCTGTAAAGTCAAACATCACACAGCATTGTTGCAGTTTCTTTAGCAACAACTCTGGTCTTTCCGAGATCGGGACTTCTACGGTTTAATCTCTCTAATTACCCTTGAGGTTGGGCAATTTCTCCAATTCTACTTTTTCAGTAACGTGGAATCTGGAGGACTTTTGTCGTTTTGGGGTTTTAGTGACTGGAAGTGTGTCTTTTCCGCTCTTTATTTTTGCTATGGTTCCGGCTTTAGGAGCACCGGTATTCGTGGGTGGTGTAACTGGTGCGGATACTTGTATTGATGGAGCTTCCTCCTTCTTTTTGTTATCTTTCTTCATTGGTGCTGCAGGTACAGTCGTGTTTGCGTTTGGCGGTGTGGTTGCTCTTGCTTGTGTCTTTGGCGTGGTTGGCTGTTGCTTTGCTGAGGGTTGCTTATTATCTTTGGTGAAAGGTAACTGAATACCCTGAGGATGAGATTAGCAAAAAGTTAGAAAAATAACTTACTCGAAAATAGTACCTTGAGAGACTTCATGAAGACTTGCGACTGATGCAAATTATCGTGGGGTTAATTAGACAATGCTTTTTCTAATAGTTTTTTACCAGACAATGGACCACTCCAATGAGTGAGGCGTATCACGACAGAAATTCTCAGCAGTATGGGTATCGCTAATAACATCTGTATCTAACAAATACCGCGATAACCTGGGACATTATTCCAGAATAAATTAAATCCCAGAGTGTCCAATTCCAATTTTCTAATTTACATTTTTTTCATCCAACAATCGAAATGACTGCACTCCAGCTGGCCTCACAAGCACACAATGCATACGTAAGAAGACTCTACAGACGCTCACTACGTCTTGCCGCTGATTGGTACTGGAGAAGACCAGAATACAGAGAAAAATCAATGTTGATTAGAGAATTATTTGAAGTTAACAAGGATTTGCAAAGTGTAAAGCAGGTTGAAGTGTGTTTAGCTCAAGCGGAATATTTGCTAGTAGCGTATGCCCATTACCAACCATTCAAACATATCACTGCGCCAGGAGGGTCTAAATTTGAAAGAAATGTTCCGTTCCCCGAAGAGGTAATTTGGGTTAACTATAGCTTATTAAACGAGGAGTTACTCCATTCGACAACTTTTCTTAAATATATCGATTTGCTACATATTTATATTAAAAAGTGCTGATTCATGTCCATATACCGACCAGAAGACAACTGCGGCTTTTGGTTGTACTTTTTAGTAATAACATCACGCACTTCAACAAGTAACTGGCCATAGGAAATAGAATGGTACTGTGAGAGCACTTGGGTAAACGCATAGGTCATTGCTCCAGTGTTTCTGCCTTGAATTACTGCATCTGTAGAGGTTTCACTGTCTTTACTGCCGGAAAACATGATAATATCAGCATGATAGTTGCCTTTTTCTGCCATCCTTTGATTCAGATCTTTATCTTTAGAAGTAAGAATTGGAATTGCTGCCATACCCGCTGTCATGACAGCATTCATGAGTCCACCTCGCATCAAACCCTGTGCTGCAGTTTGTGCAATAGATTTTAATCTCTCTGCTTTTGTGCCCTCCTTGATTCTTCCATCAGCGTAATAGGTAACGGGCAAGTCCAAAGCAGATCCAGAATGGCAGCAGTCCATAACAGCAGTTAGCCTAACCCCAGCAGGTAAAGGTTTCACTAGTATATCATTCAATTGCTAAGTTAGTAGATTTACTTACATCATCAATTATAACTCCAGCAGTTTGGTGATCTAGTGGCAGAATGGTATCATCCATACCGCCGTCATCCCCAGAAGTGTTTTTCTGTTGACCACCATGCCCAGAGTAGTGAAAAAATAGAGAATTACCAGGAACGTTTTCGCTTACGAGCCAAGACATTGCATTCAGCATATTTTGTCTGGTCGGCCTAAACATTGGGTTAGGATTATCATCTGTCAAAATAACCATATCAGCTGGGTTGCTGGAGAATCCCCAATACCTAGACAAGAAATCTCTCATTGTATACACATCATTGATACACCCTTGCAATTGATTTTTGGTTCCGATATAATTGATTCCAATCAAGAGCGCTTTCTTTCTCCCCGTACAGGTAGAAATGTAATTGTTTGGGATATTGGAGTAGTGAGTTGGCACGTTCCATTGAGGTAATGGTGCAAACCCAGGGTTTACATTACGATCAAAATTTGGAGGCGGATTGGAAGGTGGGAGATAGCCATTCATTCCAGGTGGAGCAGAGTACCCCATATTCGCTGGTGGAGGACCAGGAGGAGGAGCATATCCAGTGTTTGGTGTATTGTATGGAATATAAGGCGGGTTTCCTGGTGGTGGCCCTGGTGGAGGAGCAAAAGTATTTGGACTTTGGTAAGGCGATGGTGGAACATTCTGTGCTTGGTATGGAGAAGGAGGTACGTTAGGAGGAAAGTTTGGAGCCTGGTACTGTTGGTACGGCATCCCATATCCATTATTTACAGGTGGTTGATTAGGGTTATAGGGAGGTTGATACATTGGTTGCTGTGGCCGGTTGTGTCTTCCAGTACTGGAATGGGAGCCTGGATAATCGCTCATTTGTATTTGTTTTGGAAAGTCGCTTCAGCCCCACATCTTTACAAATCATGACACAGCCAAATATTCCATTTCAGCGTTTGGTACCATCTCTATTTGGATACTCATGCATATCATTTTATCAAATAAGCTTGTTCTATTTGTATTTACAATTTATTCCAAACACTTTCGTTTCCTAACATCCTTGACATGAAATACAAGATGATCAATCTCAAACTTATCAAGGTACCACAGCCATACCCTTTGCTTTTCTGACAGCACGTCATTCTGACTCTTTACTTCCACAAGCTTAAATTCCAAAGTGTCCAGCTTCCATACACACAAATCTGGCACACCTCCACTATGAGCCCTGTGTCAATTATAGTTACCAGTAAGTTTTCGCAAACAAGTCGCAAATATGCGCCAACTTTTCTCCACCAATGCAATCACATATTTCCAAGAGATCTTGCAATTCATAATCCCAATTAACCCCTACACAACGATTGTACCGCTCCCGATTCCAAACTAATTCTAAAAGATCGTTTGCTTTACCATTGCGTATCTCTCCAAGGTTGACGTCAATAGTATCCTTTCTAGATTCATAGAAATATTCTGTTTGAAGGTCTAAAGGGGCTACTTGGTAGGGTGAATTGAATGCGCCTGGTATACTGTCATCAAAAATGACATTCCAAAACAATAAACCGAATAATGTAGATAAAATTGACGTTTCAGAATGAAACCCTTTATATCCTTGTTCTCGGTACCACTTTAAGCAATATTGCTCCACTGTCAAGCCTCCTTCTACTATAACTCGTTGTTTATCCTTTACTTGCTTTAGCTTTACGCCATCTATTACAGTTTGCGGATCAAATAGATATTTACATTCAACTGTGTGCGAATTCACTGTCGGTTTGGGGATTTTAGTACCAGATAGTCTGGCAAACCGTTTCATAATGGAGGTGTGGTGGTGTGAGTGAACGTATGGGTCATTTAAAGCCTGCTTGCATACCTCCAAAGCATTGTCTTTGTCAATATAGCGCTCGAGAATCCGGGCAAGTTCATTGTACCAATACCCTCTTTTGTTTCTACCAAATATTTGTTGATCAAGCAAACACTTTAATAATACAACACATTCTTGATATTCTTTCAATCTGAAATTCGCATTATAAATTATGCCCAAGCATCTAGTTAGGACATTTCCTTTTGTAAATCGGTTAAGATAGGGGAGATCTGTTATGTGAGGATTTAATCTGGACTGCCATTCAGAAACAAGATGGCTGAATTTAACAATTTCCTGAAAAGATTCAGTTGAATTGAGCTCTGCTAACTGAGCAAGTTTAAACTCCATCTCTAAACCATCAACATACTCCCGCAAATCATCAATTGCAGGCCAAACCAGTGCAAATCGCGTATAGTTAACCCTGACATATTTCCTTCTTCTCTCCCGTGTTTCTATTTCACAAGTATCAACGCTCTCATCTATATCTGAAGTGACATTCTCTTTTTCTTCCCCACCAGAGACCTTCTTTACTTGGACAGTCCCACTCAAATTTGCTAATATGGAATCAGTCATGAAAGCATCATTTGCTGGCCAAGCTTCCAAGCGAGCATAAATGACAAAAAACATACGAAATGCGTGGAGAGGGTCGCTGCTTAACCGAACCAAATCTCCTACAGCTGAAATTGCACGCATAAATAGGATTCCAATCACTTCTTCTTTTGAGTGGAACATGGTAGACTGATTCGCTGTATCCAGTAATTGTTTAATCAACGCAGACTTTGTATTTGCCTTGATATGATACTGCTTTGCCAGCTGCTTGAGCTCAACCAGGCTAGCAATTGATAAATAATCCTCCACACTGGAAGGGCCTTGTGTTTCCAAAAAACCAATACTTGCAAGTTCTGAAATGCAGCCATCAAGGCTTTTCATCTTCCCATCAGTATGATCAAATTGTTCCATCTTTGATTCCATTTCCTCAAGGTTCCACTTTATGCTGGATTTCCGTATCCATAAATGCTTTCGGTTAAAAAGTCTAATGTACAGTAACTGTGCAGAATAGGATAAATCTTTGAATTGTAAGACGATCGCTTCCTCCACTAAATGCGGTTCACTCTGTAGGACGGTATCCAGACATTCCTCAAACTGTTCAATGTAGGATTTGGATTGCATTCAGACTTTTTCTCCAAGTGACTGTGACTGTATGATGGAGGGTTCCTTTATAACTGGTCTAGGATATCAAGCTCATTCAGCATACATGCGTGGTTTTGACTTGCGGTTGTGGAGCTACCTGAATCCGATGATTAGATTGTCGCATGATATTGCTGGTGCATATTTCGCCAGTACATCTTTTTAATCTTTCGCGTGTGTTTATATGTTGTTGAAAAACTATGAGCTGAAAGAACGAATAGGAAAAGGATCTTTTGGGCAGGTTTTTATTTCCTAAGGAAGGTTTACAAAGCTGTGGATTCAGCAAACTCTCTCACCGTTGCCATCAAGATTATTGATTTGGAAGATTCAACCGATGATATCGACGATATCAGACAGGAAATCCGGATCTTGGCTTCGCTTAAATCGCCTTATACTATTGAATACTATTCCTCTTTTGTCAAAGACACTTCGTTGTGGATCGTGATGGAATACTGTTCTTTCGGCTCCTGTCTAGATTTAATGAAGAAGTTTGGAGCTTTTTCTCCTGATATGGTAGATTGTCTCTAACTAGATTGCGATAATTATGCGAGAAACTCTGTATGGATTAGGTAAGCTATTGCTAACTTGGAATACATTCATGAAATGCAAAAGATTCATAGAGATATAAAAGCGGCCAATATTCTCTTGACGGAGCAAGGGAATGTCAAATTGGCCGATTTTGGAGTTAGCGGACAGGTAAGTCTTTCTAACTAGAGATCACAGCTACTATTAGTAAAAAGAATACCTTTGTTGGCACCCCATATTGGATGGCTCCTGAAGTTATCCTTCGATCAGCTTACAACACCAAGGCGGATATTTGGTCACTAGGAATAACTTGCTGGGAACTGTTATTGTAATTCGTATTAACCACAGTGGTCTACCCCCAAATGCCAATATACATCCAATGAAAGTACTATTCATAATACCAAAAGACGATCCGCCAAAGTTGCCAGAAACCTATCCCCAAAACTTGTCCAGGTTCATCTCTGCTTGCCTTGAAAAGAAACAGTCTCAGGTGCAATAGACTAACTATAGAGACCAACTGCCAAACAACTACTTGCTCATGAATACATAAAATCAGCCAAATCGATCGGTTTCATACAATCTCAATTGGCAATATGGGCTAAACAACCAGTTCAAGGAGATTCATTCAAAGCGTCTAAACAAATAATTGAAGATCACAGTCAATGGGATTTCTCTGGTTTGCCGAAAACATTGGGAAAGAGCGTTGCTTTTGAAGATGAATTCGACCTGCAGTTACCGGAGGAGCAATACAAGCAACAAGTGCCACTCGGATACGACCTTTTGAAAACAGTCATTATACCCTCGTTTGAAAAAGTCACTAACGAGTACCAAAACCAACATATTCTGCTTGAAATTATTGAAAAACTAGAGCAAATATCAATAGATTCGCCAGTAATCGGAGAAAAGCTATGTATAACTATCTTGCAGGATTTGTTTAGTTGTTCGCGAAAGAGTCTAAAAGAGTTTGTCGCTTTGATTGCAAAGAATAGTGGAGACAACTTTGATTTGGATGAACAGGATGCAAAAAGGCTTAATTTTAAAGCTGGCCAGCTCAGTAACGATACAGTGACTTGGGAAGGTTACGACGGTGCAAGAACTATGATGGGAGAATACTTGTTGGCTAGGTGGAAAAAAAGTGATCAATAAAAATTTAATATTATATTAAAAGGTATAAAACAGATTAATTAGAAATAAGTTTGAGGGCCATGGCCGTTTCTGCTTGGTGTATTTCTTTCTGTAGCATCAGGTTGGAAGTAATATGATCGTGGTCGAGCAGAGAGTGGGGTTTCTATCGATGTTCTAGATAGAAGAGTAGAATTTCTTTCATGTTCATCTTTAGTTTGCTGGAAGAGCAGGGAATATGTAGATTGTGGTCTGTGATCATTCGAATTTCTCGCCAATGCTTCCAAAATAGGAGATGTGAGTAGCGGTTCGGCAGTCAATATCTTTGCACTACCAACCGACCTTCTGTCCAAAAGCGACAGTCTAGTTACATCAATTCGAAGGTTAGGGGCAATCTTCCTTTCTGGCACAACATTCGTAATTGGATGTACAATATAGGATCCTTCAGATATAACCGAAGATATTTCTGAAGTTTCAGATAATGGGCTTGGGGAATATGCCTGGTCTGGTTCCTGAATACTTCCATACGGGTAATCATAGGATTCCACATACGTGGTCTGGATTAGTGGTGGTCGTTGAGGCTTGTATATGTTTGAGCCAGAGGATGCAGTGATATTGAAAGATCTATTTCCAGCAAGCAATTCACGCAAGTGCTGATTCAGCAAGCAGGACAATACTGCGTGGAAAATATACGAAAAGGCAATTAATCCTTGCATATTCAATAGATTTTCGTCTGACTGAAGCACTGATGATAAGTTTGTAAAGTAAAACAATGACATGTACCAGCATGCATTTAGAATTTGAAGGAATAACAGCGTTACCATGAATGAATCGTAACGCAATACTCGTCGAACCATTGCAAACAGTGTTGCTCTTTTCCTTGCTTTTGGAAGTGCTTTCAATAGTTCTCCGAAAACAAAAACGTGTGGTGACAGGTCAATGAAATACATCGCCACCACCCAAATTACCTGCAAATTGGTCCAGGTCGACATTGCTTCAGAGCTGATAATGCCGCTGCTTGTGATAAAATTGTATCCATATAGTGGTGCACAAAATCCAATGTGTAATACCAAAACTATCAGAATCATTAGTGAAAAATTGAGCTTTGTGTTGACTCGCATGAATATCAGCAACATGCTTGACGAAATTAATACTGTAAATAGTGTCGCTAGTGCAAAGAGCACTTGATTTGCTTGATAGAGGTTGGTCATAAAGTAAAAGTCTGATGATGTTGTGTAACAATAGTACATTGAAACACAAACATAGATCAGCCAAACCAAATGTGAAAATACGTAAGCCATCATAAATTTCGTTCTTCCTTTGTAAAGACTATCATTAAAACAACGAATTACTGGTATGAATATGAGAATAGGACTATCAGCGATCCGATTATGGAGAGTATGTAAAACCCAGTTCCCAAATAGTACGTGGAATAGATATTAGAAGGTGCAATTAGGTTGTGTGGAATCTGGGCTATCCATTGAAGGGAAACTGATCCTTGTGGTATACTTGTTAACGATACATTGTATGCTCCGATGAACGAAAGCGAAGTCTGCAGTATTTCACTCAGCCGATAAGACTTTTTCAATCCTGCGCAGTTGGCTGAAGAGTATATCTCTAGGTATCCGTCACTGGTGCACTTCATGTGGTTGTTGTTGCATTGGTCATTTGCTCGCAAGTATAATTCTGTACTGGGTGCATACGGTTTCAACCAGGTATTCTGAGGGTTCAAATCAATCAAATAACAATATGAATGTCCTACTGCTGCGCTCCAAATTCCTGCAGTTGAGTCACTTGTGGAGACGCTTTGGTATGGATTCAACTCTCCAAAATAGTTGTTTTCCATTGTAGTGTAGCAACATCCTGATCCGTAGTGCTTCTCTAGTAATCCACATGCTTGAGGATCGAGTGAATTTAATGAATTTGCGTATGTCTGTAATGCAGTTGCATTTTGTTTAGGAACAACAAACATCATACTGGGCGCTCCCGAACAATTGGGCAACTCCCAGGTAGACTGGAGTATCTGTTGCTGCATGCGTTGTAAAAAGTTGAACTTTTCGTCCTCTTTTTGCTCTTTCCTTTTTCGCTCACAGTCACAGTTCACAGACTGGTCAGAGAAAGACAATACACGGATATCCTTAAACTCATCTCGCATAAAAATATAATCAGCTTGAAGCGGATAGAAGTGCGAATATTATCCTCTTACTTTCATTTCGATTGCTCGATTATTCATTGATGGCCTTCTCATTTGTGCTACGTTCAGCCACAAAGTGCTTACTAAAAAGGCATAAAAATGTTACACAGTGCAACAAAAAGAAAATTAAAATGGAAGCTGGGAAATATGAAACATGCTTCTTAATGTCAGCAATCAATTCGCTCCCGACAGAATTTTGGTTACTTGCAAGTAAGAACGTAACCCACTGCTTTTGAGGGTCAAAACTTGCTGATCAGCCCGACTAAATTGTGGGGCAGAGTCCTTTAGAACAAGGCCGGGAAAGTTCAATGACCTTAAGATGACTTTTAATTTCCAACACATGAGAGTACAATCAGATCTGCCACGCGGGCTACCAAATAATCACTTGATGAGCTAATTCTGACCAGTACAGATATACCTTGTTGAATTTAGTTATGCCAAGCAATGTTAGTAACACTGCCTTTGACACCCCAATAATTAAATTCCCGCTCGTCACCATTTATCTCATCTCCATCTCCATTACTCATACAAAATGATTCAGCAAAGCTCGAAACTCTTTATTTAAGCAACCGCTTTGGCGTACCACCGGTTTCCCGGATAATATGCGGTAACAACCTCGTATTCTTCATCGCTGAACAATCCATCCAACACATTCTCACTTTCTTTCAAGACAGTAACCTTTCGCGCTTTAATTGCCTGCCGCTTTTCCAATTCTTCAAGTATCTGAGACAATTCAAACTTTGAAAGCACGATTTCAACCCTTTTTTGTAAATCGCACAGAATCAAACCAGGAGATTCTACTAAAACTCCTAAAACTAATTCACAACAAGCCTTGTACACATTCGGGATTATTTCACCAGTGAGTGTGTACCACAGTTTTGGAGTTGTAAAAGTTTTTGACAGTTCTGTATCAACATCAGCTAATTCAACGGGCTTTTCAATTTCAATTAACCAAGAATGCTTGTACTTTTCATGAATGTACACCGTGAAATCAAAGCCAACTTTCAATACCTTGTCATTTTCCAGTACATGTAAGATTCTATCCAAATCTTTCAACTTTGTTTTTTCTTGCAATCTTTTAAATGTTAGACCAAGGATCCCTGCCTTGTCCAATTCATCCAACACTCGGTCGCACTCTAATTGCGGCTGACTCACATTCACACTTCTATCAGCACTTTTGCTAGGCTCTATTTCATCGTCAGACTCTATTTCTTTGCGCTTGCTGCTGCTCCGGCTACTTTGAACAATCTGTATCTTAATATTTGAAACAACTAGGATTAATAACAACTACGGTTGGGATCGTCAATCTGAACTTCTGGTATCTTGACAACAAACTCTAAATTTTCTTGGAGAAATAGTTCCAGTAGAACAGCCATAACACCGGGTTCTTTACGGACTGGAAGTGCAGTTTTCCCGTTCTCTGCTAGATTCTTTTCAAGCGATTTCAAGTACGATGCACTCTGACCAAAGAGTTTTGGCGGCAAGATTCCACACAAAAGTTCAACAAACTTGTCGCTGGGAGAAAACTGTTTACCTTTACCGTAAGACTTTCTAATCAATACATATTTTTCTACTAGCTGATTGGTAGTCTTTTTTATATCCTCTTCATCAAACTTTTTCAGTGTCAGCCAAGCAATTTCCGGTCGATACAAACTCGACGGTGTAATAGATATCATTTTGATTATTGAGGCCAACAAGTGCATATGCAAATCTTGTTCAGTCATCTCGTATTCTTGATAATCACTTTGAGGTTCAACTTCATGAGTGAAAGAGATCGAGTACAAGAATTGGGTTTTTGAAGTTAGGTATCGTCTAGATTCTAGTTGTACATGAATAGGATCACCATTTTCGATGGACATGAAGTTGGTGGTATCTTCATTAATTTGATAATTCTGTTCAAAAGTTTCTATATCCTGTGGTAGACTTAAATCATGATCGGTAGGCATTTGAAATTCCTTGATGTAACTCTTGAAACCTTGCAGTAGTTTGATTAAATTGTTAGACAAGTATGGGAAATCAATCACTTGTGTCTGTTCAAACATTGCTTGGTATTTTGGCCACTGAGATCGGTAAAAAGCAATCTTTTGTATATTACTATACTTGCGCTTAAGGATAATGATTCGTCTACGTAGCCGATCTTTTGTTATTTCACTATTTGATGGAAAGAGTTGCGGGAGGTAAGCTAGAGGAAATTTACCAGCAATAGAGAAATTTGACAAAATCACAAATGAGATCAGGATGTTTTCGTCATCTTCAGCAGACCAATCCATTCGTAGCCTTCTTCCTTTTACTTTTTCTTCAGGCTCTTCTTCAACCACCTTTTCAACAGGTTTCTTTTTCGGTTTCACCCGCTCACCAATGGATTTCGAAAACCGCTTTTCGATTTTTGAATAGTAATATTTAATCATTGTGATTGACAGGGAAATCTTTCTCGACAGACTTTGGCATAAAAAGTCGTTTTGTAATGGAGTACTCTTTGTTTTGTAATCGACATAACTTTCCAAGACGCTTTTCTGTTCTGCGTTGATAGAATAGACTTCTTTCCAATTCTTTTTCACAAACAAAAATGAGTATTTTTCATCCTCGTTTGGTGGACATGATAAGCATTCGTATTCCAACTGCTTCCAGTAATTTTCTACCGAAAGCGATTCTGAATGGAACACATGTTCTACTACTGGTGGTGATTTCGAATAGTCGTACAAATTAATAGTTTGGTGTATTTCATAGTACAATGCAATGCTTTGATGCTCTTCCAGCGGAGTGTATTCATCAGTGTAATGATCATAATGCATAGGTCGAATCAATTCCAGTGTAATCAATATGTGAAGTAATTCATATAGAATGTATCTAAACCTAGACTTGTTGAATTTCAAGTTTTTGATATTTTGGGGTAAATCACATAGCTTTACGAGTTTTACTTCTTGATTAATTAAATACTCATCCAGTTCATCGGATTGCCGGGTCTGTCCTACAATCTGCAGTGCTAATCCGAGTGTCAGCTGATTGAATATCCAGCTAGTTTCGATAATATCTCTGTTTTGATCAAGTAGCCACTGGTGTAGAAGCTTTGCTCTCTTATTTTTTGGTCCAATAAACCCATATTTTTTAGCAAACTCTTTCCAGTTTGGTGAATCATCAAGATCTGGTTTTTTAGGCGTCTCTATTCGATCAATCTCCATGTTTTCGATAACGATAGGTTTGGAGGCACTAGGTCGGAAATAATTTTGTTTGTACAGTTCAATTTGATTCTTTACTAGCGGATGTTCTAGATTATAATTTGGCAACGTGATGATGTTCTTTTGAATAATGTTTCCATTTGGAATCGGTACAGCCAAGTTGAAAGTCTTTACTTCGTTATCAAGCTCAAGTAAATTGATTGCCTTTCTAATCGTTTTTCTATCTATGCGATGCTCCAAATGATCCCACTCTCTAGCGAGCTCGTTTATTTTATCTTCTAATATTTGATTCGCGTCATGCACTCGTTCAGTTTCCAATATACTTAGAATGTACTGTTTAATTTTTGCAATTTTTGATATCTTTCTTGGTGTTTGCAAGGGTAATGGAGCATCCACATATTCATCAGCCCAAGGTAATTCCACATTGATAAAGTAAACAAATCTAGACGATTTCCCAACATTTTCCTGGACAGCTTTAAGGTATTTCAAGCCTTTAGTTTTCCCTTCCAGCCGATGAATCTCATTTACGATTTTCTTTTTTGGAATAGTAGGGAAATAATGACAGATATCTTTGATGGTCATCCCTGAGTTATTGTTCTTTTTAATCAAGAGATATAATTGCACGTCAAAAGCCAGGTTTTGCTTTAGCCCAATTGTAGTATTTTGAACCATTATTGGCTTGTTCTTTTTTTCGACATACGGATATTCCAGCAACCTGACACACTTGTCCAGCCCATTTTTTTGATTCGAGACAGCGATAAATTCAAGATATTCTGGGTTAATTCAAAATACTTTCTCGTTGTAGTTTATACAGCAATCGGTAGAATGATTTTCTCAGTGGTCTCTGTTTTGTATCTAAATTAACAAGAAATACCAATGCCAACCAAGACCATCAAATCTTGGCATTTTAAAGTTTGGTTTGTGGATTCTTTTAGTATCGTCAACATATTATTGATTTGGTCTTTGGTAATTGCAAGGTTATGATCAATCTGATTTGTGGAAAATCTCTTGTGTATGAACAGATTCGTCCTACTCCCGGAAGCCAATACGCTAATCTTTTGACTAGGTTAACCAACAGTACATCAGATCCGTAGTCGATAGAATTTTAAGATGATGAAAAGTAGTTTTCGGGTCCATTTCAAAATGATGGGAGATTTCAATTTGCGTAGCTCCCTTTTCTCTTCTTCTTTGAATAAACTTTAGTATTTTCAAAACTGGTGTATCCCAATTGATATTGCTGTATTTCAAATGTCCAGTAATCTCGTCGTTCTCGCAATACAGCTTCCCATCGAATTTAACCGACTTTATCTTTCGTAGTAGCCCTAGAATGTAATCCTTCGTGTTGTCCTCCAAAGGCGTAATTAAACCTATCTAAGTCTAGTCTTACCTACTGTTAACTCTATATACATTTCGAGTCTGCAAATTTCTTTTCTAATATTTCCCACAATTCATTCAATTCCATTCCTGCATTAGTTTAACAGACCTTCGGGACCATTAACGGAAATTTCATTAATGGCGAATTGCAGCACTTGATCCATTTTCGCCACAAATTTTTTAGTTGGCTTTTCAGACTAAAAATGGACGCATTTCTAAGTTGGGTAATAATAATTAACATAGGTAAGCGTAACTAACCATAGGTAAGTCCGCATTCATGTAGGCGAATACAATCCAAGAGACTACCGTAGAGTCGCTTGCGAATGGACAATCAATCAATCTGATTCTAAACAAAATAGATTCCAATTGGTTCAAAATCAAACCGCATTCGGATAACTGGGTCATTCAATTCAATAATTTAAAGTTGAATTACAAATTGATTGGAATGTACTTGCAGGAAATGAACCAGCAAATTGGGAACCTGGAACCAATTGATTTCACCAAAATGGTAAAGAATATGGATGTGAAAGAAATTGAGAAATATTGTTTTTTGGTTATTTCGCTATGCGTAGGTATAAACTTATTTTAGGTAAGGAATTCTAACCGCAGGTTCAATGCGGGAATAATCAATTCTTTATTGAAAAGATTCAAACGCTTCCGCAAGAGCATCAGACTACTCTTATGGTTGAAATTGAAAAAGTATGTTAATTTTAATACAGACCATCAATCTGTTGAGGAATGACAAGGTGAAAAAAGATAATGTCCAAGATCTAGAGCAAGAATTGGAGGCTTTGAAGCAAGAGAAACTGGTGCTTGAAAACAAACTAGTCCAAATGGGAAAATCAAATTCGAATGAATACAATATTCAGCTAGAAACGAGAATGTAAATAGTATTAATACAGTGTTCAACTGGAAAAAGAGAACCAAGAACTGTCTCTAAAGAATCAGCAACTGTCTTCCAAAACTGTTTCTTTGAACCAGAAATTGAACCAAGAATACGAAAAAAATGACTTTCCAAAGATTCAACTCGATGAATTCAAACAGATCGTAGACAAGTTGGAAAAGACCGAGATGATGAACGAAAAATTAAGAAAAAAGATTGATGATTTGAATGAGCAAAAGAATGAAATCTCTCACTTGAAAAGCGTTGTTGACGATTTAAACAAAAAGAACAGTAAATATCTTGTTAACCAAAGATGACTTGGAAGAACATTTCCAAAAAGTGGCTGGATTGAAGCCATTGATTGATACTTACAAAGCCCAAATTGAGCAACTGGAAGAAAAGAATTCTCAGTTGCACGTTGAGCAATTGAACCTGTCTTTTCAAGCCAAAGAATTCAAAACAAGAATCAAGAGGTACGAGCAAGAGCATGAACGCGATTCTGAAAAGATCATGGAGCTAGAAGAGCATATCAGAGATATTGAATTGGGAGTTGGAGAGTCTAAAGAATCCAAAGATATTCTTAAAGAGCAAAGCTTGAAATTGCTTTCTCAAACTAAAGAATTGGAAAGAGTCAGAGTATTGGAAAACTTGTTGCAAGACGCAAACTCTCTAAAGCAAAAATTCCAAGAGGATTATCAACAAGTATACAAGCAAAACATTTCATTATTAAACCAAATCCAACAATTGAAAACATTTAGTGATCCATCTTCAGCAGATTTGGTTTTGAAACTTACACATGCAGAATCTCAATTAAAGCGAATGCAGTCTGAAACCGACTTGAAAAAGGAAGAAAAACATAAATCTAGAACTTCATTTTCACCAGATAAGCGATTGTTTGATGAAAACAAAAAGATAATTGCTAGATGTGAAACATTGGAGCAAGAGAAGGCCAACTTGGAAACTAATTTAGCAGAAATCAATACAAAGATGATGGAACTATCCAAACAAAACACGTATTTATTATTAATTTAGCGATTTAAAATCCAAGCTCAATGTATACGACTCTACTACTGGTAATATGGACGACACGACCAAAAACCTAGTAACGGCAACGCAAAAGCTAGGCTCAGTGACTGAACAAAACGTTCAACTCCATCAAGCACTCAAACAAGCCAAAGAATTAATCCAATCACAAGACAAGAAAATCAAAGAACTCGTAAGTTCAAGCACCAGTGAAAACTTTTTAGAAGCTGTACAGTCACTCGAACATACACTCAAACAACGAGAAGCCGAAATCCAACGACTAGTTACTGAGATCAAAGATACTAGAATGGCAGCTAAACGTGAACAACGATTGATGATGAGTGCATGGTACGAGCTTGGAATTCAGTTTCAACGTAAATCTGGTGGTGGGCCGGTTTCGTGGTTGGGTCAACAGCGCCAAAACCTGTCTAAATCAAGATTACTATAAAATTTTTCATTTATTTTTATTAGTGTCCACCTCCTCCGAGAAAGAAGATATTGAATAACGAAGTAAACATTACTATTATACCTAGCACGACCAATGAGCCACTTAGTATTTGTAGTATACTCATTCGTTCACCGACTACCCTTTGGTTCTGGCTCAATTTAAAATAAAATAAGCCTGGTAGGATGTAGCATATGGTGGTTGACCCTGTAGCACCGACTATACTGAGAATTGTAGACAGATCTTTGATTGAAATTGCAATTAGGTATGAACTGATCATTATTCCGATTGTTAGTGTGTTGAATCTTGCGTTTGACATTCCGTTTGGGTCTGAGCCTGGGAATACTTTATCACAACTGTTGCGACATGGGTGGCACTGTAACGGGTAGCTGAATAGTACCAAGAACCCTATCGAAAGTTGGCCAACTGTAATCAACAATGATGGCGGATCTAAATTAGCATCAACTTACATTGTGATATAATATTTGAAGAGACGAGAGCACCAAATGTCAAGTAACCGATTATACCAATTGTTTGATATACCAGAAAAGAAGTCCCGATTGATCGAGAAATGACTTTGTTTAGCTGTGCAGCACTGTTATCTGACAGTTCATTATGGATTGCGAAAATCTAAATCAGAATTAATATACATTTTGGTGGCAAGTAAAGGCAAATACAAATATCGGCAGGTGGGAGAGTGTGCTTGCATCAAATCTGAACCATTCAATATCTTCAAATGTTGGGAATTCTGGCATTGAGTCTACTGGTGCAATGTAGAAAGAGATTACCACATAGAGCAAATAGACAACAGCTAATAAGGAAAAGGCAGACGTGTAGCGAAGCGAATCCAATCTGCGCATGAATGAAGTAGGTATAACTGCGATAATAGACAAAGTTATCCAGAACTCTCTGTTTCTCCAAATGCTGTCCAATCCCATATCAGGATAAAATCCCAACATGACTTGTGGCATCAGTCCACCTAAAATGACAAGGTACGATATCGACACCCCAAAACATTTGATTGCAATAGCCAAATCAAAATAAACAGCTGCGTTTGGGTACGTAATCGATGCGCAAGTAAAAAAAGACGATTTCCTTCCAACTTGAGCTGCCATTCTGGAGAGTAGAAACAACCCAAACCCAGAACATGTAGCACAAAACAAAATCAAGAAAATGCCGAATCCTAAACCTGTTGCTGCTATTGCTGACGGCATAGCGAGCATCCCTGATCCTAAAATGGTGTTGATCAAATTAATGCAGGATGACAGAATAGTTCCTTGGGGTAACTGTTTGGTCTGTATGGTTTCATCTTCTATTTCTTCTAGTTGCGGATGTTCTTCTCTATCAAGCAATGGGCTAGTATCAACTTCATCATTAGTTCGTCTTTCTTCCATTTTTGTGAAACAGGGTAAAAACGTCATGCTTTTAATTTGTCTTGTACAACGTTCAGGTTTAGCAGAATGGATCCGGAAATGACTGGAGTGCAGATTGAATTTTATGCAGATGCAGATATCAGATTCAAGGACATGGGGAACGTTCTACAGACCCTCAAGAGCCGGCTGTTTTTGAAACGCATTATTCCAAATATTATAATACCATTGTTTTATGATTGGTTATAGTGTTTATCTTGGATATTAATCTTGGGGTGAAATGTCCAGAAGTTGCCCAGAAATCTCATGACCAGAAAGGTTGGCCTGTTGTATTCAAAAGAATTGATCCACTACGCAGATAGCCTTCATAATAGCGGAAGCAGAGTAATTAGAGTTAATTCAGTCCCGTCTGACTCATGACTTGATTGCAGCCTACAAGCTCCCAATAGAAATTATCGAAGCCCAAAAAGCAACGATAACAGAGCTGATGGAATATCACTCTGTTGAATACATAGGAGCAATTTATAGTACCAAAGAACTGGAGAGCGAAGGGATTTATGATCCAGTAGAAAAAACACCTTTGGAATACTTGGGATTAGTGGATGACTGTGCCAAATTTACTGATATAAAAGAGCATATTCTCTATATTGCCGGGTCTTCAATTACAGCTGCCAGAGCAATCCAAGATCACGATGTGATAATTAACTGGCAAGGAGGAAGACATCACGCAAAAAAATCTAAAGCTGCTGGGTTCTGCTATGTTAACGACGTTGTCCTGTGTATCATGCAATTACAAGAAGATTACCAAAGAATACTCTACATTGACATTGACATTCATCATGGTGACGGAGTAGAAGAGGCTTTCAGCTGCTCCAAGTCAGTTACCACCTGTTCTTTTCACATTTGTGAGCCCGGATACTTTCCTGGAAGTGGCAAGAACAGTTTGAACGAATATACCATCAATGTCCCACTTAAGCCAGGGATTCAAGGAGAAAAGTTTCTAGCTGTTTTTACTCGTGTCGTTGAAAAAGTAATGGCGACTGCAAATCCTCAGGTGATTGTTTTGCAATGTGGAGTAGATGGGCTAGCTAGAGATCCACTTGGAGGTTGGAATTTGACAGAAGTTGATTATTGTAATTGCGTCGATTACATCCTCAGATCGAATATGCCTACCATAATCCTGGGAGGAGGAGGATATAACCCGGTTAATGTTGCAAAATGTTGGACGAGTGTAACAGCAAAGTGTGTTGGAGTAGATTTACCAAGAGATATCCCCGAAATTGATGATTGGCCACTGTTTGCACCAGATTACTCAATCAATGTATCGAAAAGCAATCAGAAAGATTACAACGAGTCTGTAGATTCCATTTTATGTTCTATAAGCAATTAAATGTTCTGTTTGTGATATAGTTCAAAAAGCAACTAATTTCTACACGGCTAATTAAACTGCATTTTTATTAAAAAAGCTCGATTAGTTCTTCAAATGACATCTTCTCTCCATTAACTGCACCAACAAGCTCGCTTTTCCTCCTCTGTATCTCGATAATTTTCTCTTCAACACTACCCCGTATAATATACTTGTACACATTCACATCTTTGGTTTGTCCAATCCTGTGTACTCTATCAATGGCTTGATTTTCAATGCTAACATTCCACCACGGATCTAATAGTACCACATTATCTATGTTAGGTATTTTTACTAGCAATGGTTAGGTTTATACCGACACCTGTAGATCGCAGCGATGCTAAGAGCACTTTACAACCTGGTTTGTGGAATGCATTCAAATTGGTATCGCGTTTCTGCAGAGTCATGGTTCCATCTAACCGAGTGTATTCTATTGAGCAACTATTGAGTTCATTCTGTACTAAATCAAGCATACTAGTCCACTGACTAAATACAATTACTTTATCTTTGGTTTTCTTTAGCAACTCTAATAAGCTTTCTAGTTTTGTAGATGATTGGTAATTTAGAGGCTTTAGAGTAATTGAATTGGATTCAGTTTCTAGAATCTTTAATACTTGTGACTCAGTAAACTTTTGTCGACATATTGGGCAAAGAATGTCCTCACCCTTTTCTTCACTAGTTGTAATGATATCCTGTATACAAGGCTTGCAACTTGTGTGTAAACAAGGAAGTAAGATATTCTCCATTTCAGATTCAAAGCACACTGGGCATTCCTTTATATTCTTGATTTCACTTTCTAGGTTATTAGTGTACTCTGTCTTTGTTGAGCAGTATTTTTGTATGATTGATTCCAACTGCAGTTCAGATTCATCAGTACTTGTTTTAGAAATAAGGTTGGGATGATTACAAGCCTGCCGTAGTTTTGTTAATAGTGCAAACACATGTAAATAGTCAGCCTTCCCGATTAGCTTTAAATATTCCAGCTTTGATTTTGAATAAGCGTTGATTGCTTCATACATTTCCCGTTCAGTTGGAGAAAACTCTAGATATTTAATTTCAATATTCTTCTTTGGTAGCGGTATTATCAAGTTTCCACTAGTATCTTTCATATCCTTTGTTCTTCGTATAATCAGAGGTTCCAGGATTGTTTGAACCGTGGTTAGTGCTGAAACGTCTCTCTTTTGGAAAGGGGTGGTGATAAAGGCATTCCAGTAGCTGTAAGAAGACCATGGCTCTACTTTGAGGAATTTCACTATGGAATACAAATCACTAATTTAGTAAATATTACTCTAGTTTGTTGATGATTGGTGTGCCTGTAATCGCCCATTTGTTGAAAGCAGCCAAATCATAACAAGCTTTTGCTGCCAAAGTAGACCGTTCTTTGATATAATGAGCTTCATCTACAATCAACAAAAAGTACCTAGTACAATCCTGTGCCACTTTACACTGTATAGCAACGATTTCTCCTTGTGCTCATACTCACTTGTCAATGTTCCATAAGTTGTAATTACCGCAAAAGCATCCTTTAGTTTCAAGTCTCGCTCAGTACCATGAAATATCAAAGTTTTCGCAGATCCAATGCATTTCTTGATTTCATCCCTCCACTGTGGTACCAGATTCAGAGGGCATATAATCAAAGTAGCACCAGTCTTTTTCACTGGTTCATTTTTCTCACTTGTCAAGCTGCTGCTTTCCAGAAACCTGCTTGTGTGCATTAAAGCAATCATTTCAATAGTTTTACCCAGACCCATTTCGTCAGCTAAAATCCCTCCTTGGCAATGTCTTTCCCTAGGAAATTCGATCGATAGTTGAGTTGAAAATGGTGAATAATAAAACTCTTGATGATCTTGCGTAGAAACCTAGATTAAAACCAGGTACTTTAATCCATAGAGGAGATAACGAAATTCCCATATCGGCATTCGCTTGCTCTTTCGTGTACATGAACGACAACGCTTTTAGCTGATATTCACGCAGTGTTAGCAGAAACCCTTCCGCAGGATCCATCGGTTTCATATTTGAATCAATCAATGAAGCCTTGGAGTAAATCTCCTGCCCCAAGTCAATCTCATCCTTTAGCTTTTTCACAGTTTGTTGAATCAGCCCAATCTTTTCAAATAGAGTATCAAAAGCTGCCTTGCGATCATTGACATTAATCTCTTTGAATTCAAAAGCTTCTTTGATTATATATATTTCCAGAGATACAATTATTTCATCCAGTAAATTGATTCTTGGTGGAGCGTAAATCACTTTTCCTTTGAATTCACAAATTCTATGAGTGATCATGGTATTAATAAACGTCGAGAATTCCGTGTTTAGTTTGGCTATGTCATGCGTAGTGCGATTGTTTCTTAGCCGTATAATTCCAGCTTTGTTCTTGATTTGCTTTGGTAATTGGACAGACACTAAATCTCCTGCTACGACTGAAGCGCCTCGCGATAGTGCGGAAGCAGTGACTGTGATTTCAGATAGTAATGCTGGGAAATGGAATGGCTTTATCCGCTTTGGTAACGGAGTTGGTTCCAGCACTCTTTTTTCTTTGCATGATATTTCCAATATTTCACAATCCGGAATATTTTCCAGCCCTTGTTCGGCCTGGAGCCATTTGATTTCTTCCGGAGTGAGCTCCAGTTCCTGCATTTGGAGATTGCAAGTCAAATCGGACACGGTTGGTGGACACTTTTATAAAAATATTTTGTAGAGTTTATTATTATTCATCTGATTGTCATCTTTTTGTATTGACTGACCAATTCGTCCTCAACCACAACCTTCTTTTTCTTGCTTTCGAATACTTTCCAAAACTTTAGATTTTCGTCCGAGGCACTGGAGGCTACCGTTTGTCCATCTGGGGATAGCGCAGTGTTCAAAATACGGGCATCGTGGCCAGGCAAGTCTGCAATTTTGTTTAGTGTTGGGTAGGACCAGATAGATAAATGATTATTTGGGAATCCATGAGAGCTGATAAACTCCTTGTATTCAATAGACCATTGTATAGATGTAACTTGGGATCCAGCATGAATTGAATTCACTTTGGCAGAAGTTGAAGTATTCCAAAAGTGAATCATATGGTCTTGTTTACCTCCTCCCGTAGCAAGCAAATTAATTTGCCAAGGACACCATGAAACTGCCTAGATTAATTTGTAGTACCTTTACAGCTGCATTGTGGTTTGTCTTTGTCATTCGTGGCACTGAAGATCGCGCATCCCAGATTTGAACCAAGTTATCGTTACCTCCACTAGCAAGTAAACCTCCATCTGGCCGCCATTTCAATCCGCAAACCTCAGACGTGTGTCCCAGCAATTCTGCAGTTTTATGATTTGCAATTCTGACATCGTGGTTCCAAATGCTTCCATCTCTGGCGCCAGAAGATAAAATATGTCTGTCCCATGATAAAACTCCAACCCTACTTGTGTGTCCTTTCATTGATCGAATTTTCGAAAATGAATCAACATCCCAGATTTGCGCATCTCCATTTGATAGCCCTACTGCTAAATAGGATCCATCTCCAGCCCATTGAACAGATGCTATATAATCATCTCCCTTTGTTTTACAAAATTCAGATACATCTCCAGTATCGCCATTCCAAATGTAGACAGTGTCCTCTAATCCAACAGCCAACAGGTTTTTACTTGACCAGTCCAGCAAATTTAAATAGAAATCATCAGCTAGTCCAGGAGCATCCAATACCTTTTCAGGTACCAGTGGAATTCTACGTTTCGTGAGTGCGGCTTTTGGTTTAACTGGCCTGTTCCAAACCGCTCTCAAATCAGTGCGATTTGATGGAGGCGGTTCAGATCCAAATGCCAATATCCTCTTTTCAAGTGCTACACCACACGCCTTTGCCATCACTTGTTGATAAGCTATACTTTCTTGATCTAATGGTTCGAATTTTGTTTCCTTGATATTGTACTGTGAAGTGTTGATATCCATGGCATTTCTATTAGGTATAAAGCGGTCAAACTAAGTCAGAGTATCATTACAGTCTTGGTTTTTGTTTTTTGTTTTATAGGCGAATACACGATAGGACCAACGTTTTGCTTTGGAGAGATTTTGAAAGGAGAGCGTTTAAATGGGGAGCGAACGGGTGTTCTAGTAGGGGAAGGTATCATTGGGGAATCTATGGATTTGAATAACGCTCTCCTAGGAGATGGTTGCGGGGTCTTGGTCTTCTTGTGGATCATGTTGGGCGAATTTCTAGGTATTTGAAACCGTCCGGACTTGCTATTTGGAGTTCGTTGATTCATTTCCCCAACAAAAAACGAGATTTCGGACAAGATTCAAAATCGAGTTGAATGGCAATTATTTGTAGTTATAAAAACAATTTTTTATTTCAAACAAATTCATAGCCTTCACCTTGGTATTCGATTTTTCCTGTTTTAGGATCATAGGCATAGCGATGTAAATCCGCACCGTATGGCTTTGGTTGTAGGCAATAGAGAGTATGTAAGGGCACTTTAACTTTTGGCACATCGCAGAGGGGAATACCGGTAAAGTAGGCCAGCAGGGTGCGCATGACTACTTGATGTGTAACTACCAGTGCATCAACCCTCATTCTTTCTAATTCAATGATTACTGGACGCAGGCGCTCAATAACATCCAAGTAGGATTCGCCTCCTGCCCCTGGATATCTGTATTGCAGCTTTTGTTCTTGTCTAGCTAGGTATTCATCTGGATGCTTCAATTTGATTTCTTCATAAGTCATATCTTCAAAAGCCCCGGCGTAAATCTCGTTCAAGAACCTTTGTTAATGGTAGATACTTTATATGTGATATTTCATATTTCTCTGGATCTTCTTCAAACTTTTCCGCAGTCTCTAGTGTTCTTTTTAAAGTAGAGGTGAATACACGCAAGGCTTCAACTTTACTATTCAAGGACCATGTCGAATCGTTCTGCTTTCTGTCAAACTCTTTTTCGCCGTCAATCATTTCTCTGTTTTCGATAAACTCGTAAAGCGCTTCGGCATATTTCTTTCCATTCGCTGAAAGGCTTGAATCTCCGCCTAATCTACCAACCATATTGTACAGAGATTCTCCATGTCTGGTTAGCCAAATAGTCCTCTTTACAATATGCTATCATTAAATATACAAACCATCTGCATCAGGTAAAACACACATTGTGAAGGCAGGTATCCTCTAATCCTATGCGCAATGACTTTGTTTCCAACGTCCACAATCTTGATATAACTATTGTTAATCTGCCCTTCATCATAAATACCTTAAATTCCTACTTTCTTCCTCGTCAGATATAGTCTGATATACTTTTTCATAGTTGCTGATTCTGTTTCTGAAATCCTTGAGCGCCTCTTCCGGATCCATATTAATGTAATCCGGTCCTTGTAGTTTCATCTAGGTCAAGTCCCGATTACTCTAATATTCTGTTCAAGGAGTTCGTGATTTGGACAGATACTCTCAATGAAAAAGGCTTTAATGTGTGATTCTTGACCGACCCTATCTCTGAGCGCTTGTCTCCTAGCAATGGTTGAATTGGTAGCCTTGAATATTAGCTTTAATCTACATCGTGGATAGCGACCTTTCCTCCTTGCTTTAACCATTCGATAGACTCGTTCAGGGTTTCCGCGGCAACCTTTTCACGTAATGAAGCCGCTTCAGCATTTGAATGATCAAAGAACTTTGCATCATGAGAAGTCCCAGTTTCTGAAGATTTTGTAACGTTATCCACTACCCTTCGCCTGTTTCCAACGTTGAACACTTTGGTATTGAATCCGCACCACGACAAATATCTTGCGAGCTTCTTGCAGATATCTAGATGAGCGAAATAGTACATGACTTGCCCCTAGCTGGTAATCCAACCTGCATTAAAAACACAAACCATAAAGATAATATACTTTGGTCCAAGTTCATTCTTTAATTCAAGTACATCTTGGTTATTATCGCCTACCTCTTCTCTTTTTGACGCTTGAATCTGATCCAGAAAGCTCGTTCTGCATTTCAGGTTTGTCAACTTTTCGTGAAAGAAAATTAAAAGCCAGAGGATTGGCAACGTTCTGCATTGTGACTGCAAACGAGTCAATGAATGCATGAATGTTAGAGTATAGATCGCTTTCTTTTTCCATTGCGGCAAATTGATTGGGAAAGTCACAAGGGCCGTTTGATCAAGTGCTTCCTCGCTGTTTTGGCATTTTTCATTTTCTGTGATGGCTTGTGATTTATTTTGATTCTGGGTTCAGAATCCCTTGAAATCAATCTGGATAATCGTTTAATCAATCTGGATAGTCCCTTAATCAATCTGGATAATCGTTTGAAATCAATGTAGACAATCGTTTGAAATCAATCTGGATAATCGTTAGAAATCAATGTAGACAATCGTTTGAAATCAATCTGGACAATCGCTTGGAGCGCATTACTTTTATTGAATACGCTTTTGGAATCTCTCTGCGCTTGATTCATGTTGAATATGGCTTCAAAATCTCTTCTTGGTCAATTGATGTGTTAGTTTGCACGAGGGTATTTCTGTAATTCAAGGATATAAATTCAAATCATTTGGAGGACAATGACGTTCACTTGAAAAAGACGTAATCACTCAGTGTTTTGTTTAGCAGCATGATTTACCAGCAACTCAGTAGCGAGATATTTTCAGTCTTCAATAAAGTGATATTAGTTGAAGCCTCAATATGCCTAATGTTGTGCTTTCTGCCACTCATGGTGACAGTGGGAAAGGCTATAGTACCGAATATGATTTATTCTTTGACACTGACAATCATCAATGCTTGCGGTTGTATTTATGTGATAGCGTTCAATAGCATAGACTATACTATAAAAGAATGGGCATCAGGAATTTTGGGTTGCTTAATATACAACACGTTATCTTACTGTATCTGCCTGTCATCCCTATCCATCTACGCGGCAATTGCAGTGGATAGATATGCAGCAGTATATCACGGCAAAAGCTTTACGAAAAACGAGATATACATTATTATTGCAATAATAATACTAATTGCGACAGCTTATTCACTCCTTGCCAGTATAATTGCCTCAAACAACGACATTCTAGCACCACAGAGTTCAAACTTATGGTGTACATTTTCATACAATGACAAGTCTTCATCAGTTCTGTCAATCCTGTTTTACTTGTCGCTATTCCTGCTTTTCACGATTGCATCAACACTGATATACTGCTACTTTTCTATTTGGAAGAAATACAGCAGTGTACTGAAACAACAGGTGTACCGATTCACTACGAATGAAAAGAAGGAGCAGAAACTCATTATGGTGTCTGTTTTGACGTGTTTGGTGTTTGTTACATTTTGGAGTCCAATGTAACTCTTTGCTAATTTAGGCTCTTTAAAATAGTATATGAATATGCAACTAGTAGAGAAATACACTATGCAGTAGATTTCTTGGCGCTAATATGTATCATTGCTAGTTTTGGCGCAACATCTTTGATTGTGTTGCTTTCTGACGAGCGATTTCTGAGAAACCTGAAATTGACATTGGGAATTTCCACTGTATCGCAAACTAATAGCTCAAGTAAGAATCTCCTAACATAGAACTCACGCAAGACACTGGGTACCCCGGATCTTTAATTGTTTCGGAGCAACAGGAGTGAGGTTGGAGTTCTATACACGTTATCCCTTGGGCTCTTTTAGATAACCTTTTAATAAATTACAGGTACGCTATCCTTGTGAAATATGAAAATCATTACATTTGCGGCTATTCTAACGCTTCATTGTTCAGTGCCATATTTGAACAATGTTGTCATCATAGAACAAACGCTTCCTAAAATGAATATTGAGGCAAGTGCAGATTTGTTTTCAATTTTTGATCAATTTCTCTTGGGAGAAGCTTCCATATGTTTTCTCCTGAGCTGTCTTCCACTACTCGTAGTTGCTTCAAGATATTTGGCACCAAATATGATTTACTCATTAGCTCTTTCACTTATCAATGCTTTGGGGTGTATACAGATTTTGGCTTATAATGGTATAGATTATTCAATGAAAAAGTGGGTGACAGGGGATATTGGGTGTCTAGTTTACACTGCAACCTCCCATTGGATATGTTTAACATCAATCGCGATTTATACCGTAATTGCAATTGACAGATACCTTAATGTGCTATATTCATCTAATTTTAATTGCAGACAAGTAATCTTTGTGATTATACTGGTTTTCATTTCAATGTTCACGTACTCTATCTCAACAAGCGTAGTAGCATTCAATAGCGGCCTGCTAGAATTACAAGACTCTAATGTATGGTGTACATTTTCTTACCGTCAATCCTCATCTAGTATACTCTCTATTCTCTTTTGTTCTTCAGTAGCCATTCTCTTACTTTGTACCATTTCACTGGTATTCTGTTATTACCAAATCTGGAAAAAGTTTAACGAAATAGTGCAGCGGCAAGTTTATCGGATCCATGAAATCGAGCGGAAAGAAAGGAAACTAATCAAAGTGTCAATTTTGACATGCTTGGCATTCATAATTTTTTGGACGCCAATGTACAACTGCCTAACATAGGTTTACAAAAATCTTGTATGAATACTTTACAGCTTCAAAATCCGGGTACCTTTTTGATTATATTTCGTTGGTTAGTTTGGTTGCCAGTTTTGGAACAACTTCGATTATGGTGATGGTGTCAGATGTGCGATTCTATTATTCCTTTAGGGAATACTTTGGGTTTCAGAAAACGATAAGGCAAAGCAGTACAGGTAATATTTGCTAATATAGATCAAGAAAACGGGGAAGCTTTTCCAGAGTCTGAAAGGAACACAAGAGACAACCTAACTCGTGAGGCTGAGCATTCATATTTGTGATTCTTGATAATAAACGAATGAAAATACTATATATTATATGTCTAAATGCACCAAAAGATTGACTTTTGATTAGATTTTACAACTTGCTTGTGGTTTCTAGGTGGAATAATATGTTTTGGGGGCTCTCTATTGCCATTTGCAGGAGCACTTTGAATCGGAGAGACAGTATACGCACTGTCTGGATTCCTGCTTGGTTGAACATTGCCCAGCTGAGAAAATGGAAATGGCCCAGCATACAAGTTATGGGCAGATTCTGTTGAGCTTTCTGAAGATGCGTACCCAGGCGAAACAGGAGAGTATATCTGTGGAGGTTTAGAAACAACAGAGGTAGATATTGGAACGACAGGTGGATGATAATCCAACTGTGCAGTAGAGAATTGCGGTGAATAGTACAGCTGTGATGGCTGCGGAGAATGGAGCTCCGTACTCATGATAGGAGCAGTGCTAGGTCCAAAATCTTTTCGAATATTGCTTTCAGACTTGAATTTGCTCGATAGAATCAAGTGGCTATCTCGAGACTTTGCACCAACTGTTTTACTTCTTTGCGCAGGTTTCTTTTGGGCTTGGTCAGGAATAGAAAAAGAACCAAAATCTGGAAGAACAAAGTTTGATGATTGAAATGCTGGAAGCTGGGGATCAAATATGCCTTTTTGGGCAATGTATGTATTGTAGGATATTGGACTAGGAGCTCGAGCAATATGGTTAAGACTTGAGGGTTTAGGAGATTCCTTTGCGGAAATAGGACTGGCACTACGAGGAAAAGTATGCCCGGGATACAAAGTAGACTGTTGTGGACTAGCTGGTCTAGTGATTTCATGCTTTTGGGAAATTGAAGCCAAAGGACTTGGGGTTCTATACATATTGATGCTTGGACCAGAATCACTCGAGCTCTTTACACTGCTTGAGATTTCCATGGCAATGCTACTAAGTTCGATTGGAGGTATCAAAGTCGAGCTGGAGGTGACACCACTAGCAACAGACGGATCAGGAGAAGCAACTCTAGATGGGTTTAAAGGAACCATAGGAGTGGACATGTGTGGCATATGATTTCCATTAACCAACGGGCTTCCTACTTCCAAATGGTGTTCGGATTTTCTACCATGAAAAGAAGGTGTATATTCATGAACTTTTTGCCTGATGGCACCAACTGTTTTAGCGATAGGCTCAACAGACTTTTTAACTGTATTGCTTTTGATTGGAGCATGTTTTCTTGAGTCGGATTTGCTCCTTGATAATTGAACGGGCGGTAATGGCATATGTTCAGTTGTAACATCGACATTATCTAAAGTACTTTTACGGTTATAAGAGATTTTGGAATCGTGAGTGGTAGGTTCAGGGAATAAATCAATCAAAAAGTCGCTGTTGTCAATTGCAGAATCGAGCAAATTAAGCGCAGATTTGATGTTGAATGCGTCCTGGATCGTATTGTTGTTGTTTCCACTATCCACAGATTTTACAGTATTGTGGGATACACGGTCACTGTCTGGAGTAGACTCTGAGAGGATTGTAGAGTCAGAGCTGACTGGTCTATCTATAATATTGAAATCTGACTGCAACTGGTATTTTAAAGAATCTAATTTTTCCATTTCGTTTGGATTTGCGAACGGTTTGCGCCAAAGCCTTATATTTAATGCCCAACGGCCAAGTGATTTCCGCTTGTGTAACTTTCCATTTTGAGTTTAGGAAGAATTTTCTGTCGCCGTTTTTCATACAAATAGCAATCAAGGAGGGCAATTCCTTTGGCGGGCATATAAAGTGAAACCAAGTAGGTGGTAAATCTATGGGTTTTTTGGAAATAGTTTTTTGATAATTTCTTTTTTTTATCAATTCCTGCATTGCATGTGTTATTCAGAAAGGTCCCATGAAATTATTCGGAACTTTTTACGTTTTGGTTAGACTGAAATGAGCCCGACTTGCAAATAGGCTGATTGGCCAAGAAATGCTAGTCACGATGCAGGCAGCTGCAATTTGCTCGTCTGAAGCTGAAGAGTTTGAATAATAAAAAGGTGGACGGTGATGGTAGCGGTTGACAAAAACGGCTTTTTTTCATTCAATCAGTTTTTATCGTCGTGATTTCCATTTTCAGTGTCTACCAATCAAGTTTTTGACAGCCCAGAGATTTATAGCAATTTGATGGAACGAATAGTAGGGATTATATTTACATGCAAAACAGACTACCTTTTTTTTAATTTTGTTTGTGATCAATGTGAAATCAGGCGGTGTCTGTGCTCACGGTCATTGGGTGAAAAAAATGAGTACAGGCTATGAATGGATTCATTAAATGACCTTTGGAGGGCAAATTAAAGTTTTTGGGGTTTGCAAGCAGAATGGTTTTACTCTTTATGAAAACTACGAGTGTAGTGTTGAAGATAGTGAACGGTAAAACGTTTCTCGTTTAATTCTGAATGAAAAGCAATTTGGATATATTACAACTACAGATCCTGGTGTAACCAATTCAGTGCGAACCACAACGTTTTTCGCTTAAAAAGTTTGCTAGATTATCATGGTATGCCACAGTTACAGTGCAGTATGCAAGAATAGCGACTGGGAATGGGCGAGGGCATACAATTGGATGAGCTTCTAGCAGTGGCAAAGCGCGGTTACGAATAGCTTGTATTGCGGACTTTTGGTAAAAGGATAGTTGCAGGTATTCATCTAAAATGTCGAAATACTCTGGTTGCCCAATTCCGAATGATTTTACTTCTGCTTGCAGGCAAAGGACGTTTTCAAGGAAGCAATTCCATTCCTTTGCTTTGGCAATAGTATTGGAGTCAAAGAACACTTTTAGAATGCCAGAACTTTCTAAAATCCTCTTCAGGTTCGCCCCGCAATGTTCAAACACAAAACAATCAGGGATAGAGATTAGGTCTATGATATACACCACTACAGTATCGCTGACATGAATTAGAAAGAGTGCATCAGATTGGTTGTCATCTATGGCGAGGAAACCAATATTCAAATGCTCGACTGTCAAAGTTGCCAAATAGTTCAACAGAATTTCCATCAGATGGGCAGTGTCAATCAATTCATACATCAGTCCAAGCTTTTTCAAGCTCACATCCTTGCGCTCTTGAATAACTAAATCTTGTAGCTGTGGTTTGAGATCAGACATGCAGTAAAATTCATGCATACTATTTATTTTTGAAGAAAATCTCTAATATCCTGAACGAATCTTGAAAGGAATCTCTTGTCGTGTGAGAAAAAGTGGTCTGCTCCATCGTATACAATCAATCGTCCATTTGGACACGCTTTTAACCACAGCTGCTCTGAATCTCGATGATCTAGTGAGCCATTAATAAACAAAACTCTTCCCTTGAAATTTGGCAGCTGCTTTAGCGGGTTGGTATTCGAGAGTATTTCCACTTGCTCTAAACCAGAGTGAAAGTACATTCCCGTGTAAAGAGCAATTTCATTCACCATGTCGTTGGAAATGTTTTCATTCTTGTTTGCTTGAGCGATTAACCCTTTCAGCATGAAAATATTTGGAAGTAGGGGAATGAATAATTTGAATGCCATCATGCCTAATCCTGCTTTCCAGCCTCTTCCCACTCCAACGTTTTGTCCAGCCATTCCAATTACTGCTGCTGAAAACAGATCGGGGTGTCTTCCGAGCAGTTCCATTCCGATATACCCACCTACAGTTAATAATGTATACCTAGAGAGCCACCAACATAGACTGGCTTAATCCCGTTAAAAATATTTGTGTGGTCTTTGACAGTGTCAATAATTACTTTGATTGCCGATTCAAGACCAAGAGCTTCATCCATTCGAGAGCCATGACCGGGTAAATCAATCAATACACAGTGGTACTCTGTCAGTTGTCTAGCATGCTCAACAAACATCTTTCGATTACCGCCCCTAGTTAAATCCCATTTACCCGCCATGGACAAATACAATAGAGACTGCACTGTTCTTGTCTCTACCATACTCTTCATAGTTTATATTGAAATCAAGGCTGCATACTTTTTTGAAACATGGTTTACAACGAGAGGCAAGAGGTTTATCAGACGAAGCACAAGCATAGTCCAAACACTTGCTACAGAATATTTGGTTACATTCTGGGCACTGGCTGGCAAAGAAATATATTGATTTGGAACACGATTTGCAGGTGGATGGCATGTCGGGAAAGTAAATTCCAGTGGCTATTGTCTATTGTATTCTGGATAGAAAGAAACTCACCATATACAATTACCGTTTCAAAATTATGCAATTAAGTTGCTCTGGACCGCGTAGTTACTACTAGTCCATTTAAACCAGCTTGCAGCTCTTTAATCAATACTTTTCAAATATGGTGAATTGTACCTGCCTGCGGACAACAAAAATAATGAAAATAATGCAAATAATAACGCAACATCAATCTCAAAGGCTTTGATAGAGCAAAGTTAAACTCGGATTACTCAAACTTGTTTTCATTACCGCTGTTTCAGTGATTGAAAACCAGACCGCAACACATCACAACAAAATTAGCTTTTCTACAAGAATAAAGGTATAGGTCTTTAATCTATACACTTCCTGAAGGATATACGCTTGTTTTGTTTTTATTTACAAATATTTGACATCCATCTCGATTCATGTGGCGCATCCAAATAAAATCGATATGGGCGCTCTCGTTTTTTTAATATTTCACCTCTCATGTTCCTTCAAATTGCTTCATTATTAATTGCATCAGCATCAGCTCAGTTTACAGACAAGTGCGGGTTGCCTGCAGATAACGCCTGCTTGGTCAAAAATGCGCAATACACTTTTGTGGGTACTGTTACTTCCAACACTATTTCTTCAGGCGGAAGCGCTTCAAATTACAATGCCACGCTCTCTGTTAGATGTATGTTTGCCTCATTTTCATCCCCTCCATCATCCGGTGAGGGTTTAGTTGGTAAGTTGAATTTAATGTAGGCAACACTATTACTGTCACTGGATGGGGTGTTCCAAATCCAAAATGTCCTAACGGCTTGGGAGCAGCAGCCAATGTTCAAGATACTAATATTTACTTTATCAACGTTGCACAACGTCCACAAGCTGGACAGAGTGCACAGAATATTATTTACGCTGTGCAAGATATCTGTGTAGGTGGCATTCCATTCAACCAAGCCAATTTACAGACCATTTCTGATGTTCTTGCTCAAAACCCAGGCAATGCCATCACTGGAGCCGCCGCCGGCACTGATGCTGCTTGCACTCTACCAAAATCTAGTGTTTCCTCATCTTCATCTACTACTGGTTCATCTGGTACCCCACAATTCAATGCTGGTGCTCGCCCTGAAACCACTTATTTGGCATTTGCTGCGTTCCTTGTCGGTTCTGTATTTCTATCAATGTGAACAATATAAAAGTTAGTGTTTTAAAGCTAATTAATTTGCAATATTAAATCGCGAATATCAGTGCAAGATTTGTGGCTCAGCCATCTGGTGTTTTGAATCCAAAAAATTCCTTTTTAAAAATTTCAATGATATTCCTCTTGTTAAGCAATGCGCTTGGCCAACTATACGGCTGCGAACAGACTTCTGACCCAGTAGCCTGTTTCATAAAGAATTCTCAATACACAGTAGTAGGAACAGTACTTTCCACAGACGTTGGAACACCATTTGGAAACCCGACAAATTATGGGGCTAAAATAGCTATTAGATGCATGTACGCTTCATTTACAGTACCACCAAGCTCAGGCGATGGAATAGTCGGAAATACAGTTTCAGTTACAGGGTTTGGAACACCAAATGGTCAATGCGGTACTAATATCAATCCAGGAGCGACAGCCAATGTAGGCGATACAAAGATATACTTTTTGTATGTAGCTACAACTCAGTCTGGAGTAGCACCTAAACAAATGACTTATTCATTGCAAAATCCTTGCACTGGAGGTATTCCATTCAGTGTATCAAACATGTACAAGATTGGGGATATATTAGCAAGTAATCCTGGTAATGCGATTAATGGAAGCAGTTTTGGTAGTGATCCTACTTGTGCAATTCCGCCAAAATCGTTCAACGTTTCTGGAGTGATTACAAATTCTAGTGGTGTAACTACTACCATATCTAGTGGTGCTATTAGAACTGTGCCATTAGCTTTTCTATCAGTAGTTTTATTAGTCTTGTAATATATTTATAATGAAATATTACTTGCTTTTTGATTACAGTGTAGTGCATTTGTAAAGTTTGGAATTCAGATACAAAGTATTCTATTAATCTGCTCTCATAGTGAAACAGATACTGTACAAAATCAGCCCGATACCAATTTCGTTTAAACATGGTCTTTATTTTCAATCCTAATTCTCTTCAAGATAATCGAATACCAGGTATCGCGGATGATCTCTGCACCATTTCAAGACTGCTATTCTCCTACAGTATTCAAGATCATTTTCAGCTATAGTTAGAGCCGCTTTGATATTTCTACTGCATTTTTGGTCTAGTCAATTATTGTCATTTTGTAATTGCAAAAAAGACAACTTTTAAGCTTGTGACTAATTATATTAACGTGAACGAGTTGGGGCCGGGATGAGCATCAGGTTAACTATAGCTAGAATTACCAGTGTTCGAAAGAAATATTTCCTGGACTGTGCAGCTTTTTTTGAAAGACAGTCGTTTGTATAGCAGTTTGATCAGCATTCATTTGCAAGTCATTTCGATTGGGCTTTAAAAGTCGTACTTAGGGTTTTTGTGTCGCCTAACTGATTGGATCATGCTCGCCATTTGTAGCAATGGAACTTCTTGAGAATCTCCATATCAAACAGGTATGTGTAATTTAATTTATTTAAGCATCGCATTTAACTTCCCAAGGTCTTTGGCATTGTTGGGTAGATTCGCACCAAGTGTAACCTGCGGAAGCTTTGCATCCATGAGAATCAGAGTCACCACCAACTACTACAGGGCATTGTGTTTCCCAAGGTCTTTGGCATTGTTGGGTAGATTCGCACCAAGTGTAACCGGCAGATGGGATACAACCGTGAGCATCTCTGTCTCCGCCAACATTTCTCTTTTCAACTGCTGGGCATTGTGTTTCCCAAGGTCTTTGGCATTGTTGAGTAGATTCGCACCAAGTATAACCTGCGGAAGCTTTGCATCCATGAGAATCAGAGTCACCACCAACTACTACAGGGCATTGTTGTTCCCAAGGTCTTTGGCATTGTTGAGTAGATTCACACCAAGTGTAGCCGGCAGATGGGATACAACCGTGAGCATCTCTATCACCACCAGGGACAGGACACTTTTCTTCCCAAGGGCGTTGGCACTTTTGAGTAGATTCACACCAAGTGTAGCCGGCAGATGGGATACAACCATGAACATCTCTATCACCTCCAACAACAGGAGAAGCTGAAGCAGCAGCAACAAGTAAAGCAATAAATACTGACATTTTGATAAATAGCATTTCTGTATTGCTGTATTTATACCCTTTGAGAGACACCACTGTGGGGTTACACAGGCTAAACTGCGGTCACGCAAGCCTATTTGGGTATTCAAAGGGTCGTTATTCAAGTTTTGTCAAGAGCAAGTGTTGTGTTTCAGAATTAATCACAAAATTCTAGAGATTGAGGCACTCATGAATTTGGATGTTTTTTAAAAGATACTATTGGGCTGTCAAACACTGTATTATTCATGGTCGGTTATATTAAATCCAAAGTGTTATAATATTAAAGTTCTATATTGGGACCAAAAGAAGATCCAAAATTGGAACCAAATGGGCCCAGGTTGCCCCACAGCCAAGAAACAAAAGAAAACAGAACGCCAAACCGGTATATCATTAAAGAAACCGTAATCAACTTGACCAGGGTAACTATATTAAAATCTCTGATATCTGGCAACATTGTTAATTATATGGGATTGAAATCATTCTCAAAGGAATGCAGCCACGGTTTTGCCACCACAACAACTGTTGAGTTTTCTATTTTGGCACATGAAGTGTTCTCGAACATTTCGTACACTCTGATTCGCGGAGAATGCCGGGTTTAATATGCGGCGAATAATTTGATTCATGATTATAATGACAAATCACCAATCACAATAGTTCATCTTTTGATTGGACAACTTGAAAGATGAAAAGATTTATTGGTTGACGCAGATATTTTCCCAAGGACGTTGGCACTTTTTGGTAGATGTGCACCATTCAAAGCCTTCAGAGAGAACGCACCCGTGTTCATCTTTATCTGACCCAGGAGCAGTTGGGCATTGGTTTACCCAAGGCTGTTGGCATTTCTTTGTAGATTCGCACCAAACATACCCAGCAGAACCAACACAACCATGAGCATCTTTATCTGACCCAGGAGTAATTGGACATTCAGTTTCCCAAGGACGTTGGCATTTTCCAGTTTCAGGGCACCAAGCATACCCAGCAGAAACAAGACATTTGTGAGTTTCTACAGAGCTAGTAATTGGAGAAGCAGTGGCAGTTGCAGCAAGTAAAGTAATGAAGAAAGTCATGTTGAATTGAGTTTTTGTTGGTTCTACTGTATTTATACGAATAAACACGAAAATTGTGTTTCTTCCACCAACCTTTGTGGGTGGAATTCAAGGTTCTCCTGCGGAATCAATCGATATAGCAATTAAAGTGCAGTATTTCGTGTTAAATTTGTAGCACATACGGATTACATTGTACTCATATTAGTATCTCAAGTTGAAAATGTTGTGTACAACATCATTTAGGTGAATGAAATGTAAGAGACCAATATAGTAATCCTTCTAAAGCCCTTAAAACTACTGCATTTGGAACTTACCTCTTTAAACCCAATTCATTTGTAACTGAGGGGCAATTTAGGATATATGCTAATAAATCAAGTACGCAGATAAATTGAATTGGTAATAAAAGTCAAAGGAACTTTGTTGTAATGATCTGAGTTGAACTAAAAGCTCAAATATTATGAAAGCTATTACAGTCATACAAGAAAGCAAGTTGCAACACTTAAAAAGGTAAAAATGAATGTATAAATATCCATATTGGTTTATTTAGGCATCACATTGTTCTTCCCAGGAACGTTGGCACTTTTGGGTAGATTCGCACCAAGTGTAACCTGCAGACGGGATACAACCATGAGCATCTCTGTCACCACCGACAGCTCTCTTTTCGACAGCTGGGCACTGTTGTTCCCAGGAACGTTGGCATTGTTGGGTAGATTCGCACCAAGTATAACCTGCAGATGGGATACAACCATGAGCATCTCTGTCACCTCCAACAACAGGAGAAGCAGCAGCAGTAGCAATCAATAAATTAAAGAGCAAAGACATTTTGATAATTTCAAATTAACCTAACCCTATTTATACTTTTGACAAAGCGGTTTGTTTTACCGCATCGATGTTTTGGGAATCTCAATTGTGGGGTAATTACTTCAACCAAAAAGCAAAAGGGACCAAAACGGGAATACAGTTGAGCCCAGCACATCCACAAAATTAGAGAATCGAATGTAGAATAAAATTGAAGAGTATATCCTCTGTACTGATTGGTATATTTTGCTCTATTAATCTGCTATGATTTCAGGTGCGTATTTCCGATTGTTGTTGAACATTTTGTTTTAAACTAAAGAGGATTTAATATTGATATTAAATACACCGCCTTTGAAAGGTATTCCTTTGACGTTTTGAAGGATCATTCTTGGCATCATCACAGCAATCAGTTTTTAGATAATAAACCTCGCTTGAAATCATCAGAATAACGCAGTCTTCCATGTATACAAACTTTTAGGATACTGGATAATTTTTAACTTGGGTGCAGCGAAACCCAAACTCATTCATTGGGAAGGTGATCATATAGATCAATAGAACAATTGCAGCAAAGATATTGCTCCCAAGTGTGTAGATGCAGCTGAACAGTAGATGGTAATTCGTAATTGAAACAGAATTGAACCTATTCAAATATTCTCTTCCGCCAACAAGAGGTTCCTATATCGTACTCGTGCGAATTCAGTCGTAATTTCATCAATCAACCATCAATTACTTCAAGTGAGAAAATCATGACTTATCGTGGTGACACAAATTCCCACATCAATGCACCTATTTAAATCAAGAGATTTTCACTGTATTTCAAATGATTGATTATCCACATACTCTCGAATTCCCAATCCATCTTAAACTAGGAACAGAAATATTCCAGATCACCCAAGACCTATACAAAAAGATACCGCAAAACTCTAGCTTATTCAATATTATCACCCCGCAATCAAATTACAAGATAAACAAAGATGAAGACGGAAACACTCTTATTCTGAATGATATCAAACCGCAAGTGTTTAGATTGATGCTAGAGTATGTCCAAACTGGAAACAAAGTTGATCTACTAATCAAGAGCTGCAAACACCGACAAGAACTAGTATCCGCATTTGAATACTTTTGCATTGAACTACCGCAGGAATTCAAACATGAAAATGAATTGAAAGGAGCGTTGACTAAAGGAGCTCAAGTAAGAGATCGCAATTGCCAGGCGTATCACAGAATACAAGATATAGAGTTTGATTCTATTGTAGAAGCCTTTCTTCCAATTGCATGTAAAATATCAAAGATCCTGTGTGCTGATTTGAATCGGTACTTTGAACTAGAACGTAAAGCCAATCCAGACACCTATAGCGATGACAACGTGGAATTTACTTTACATTTACATGACAACAAAATAACTGCGAGACTTTGGTACAAAGGAATTCAAGTTCTATTCACGGATCATTTTAAATGTGAATATAGTGAAAATAATTTGGCGGCATTATCATTCACATTTCTCAGTGTATTATGGGGGATGGGTTACTCCAAAGACGAAACCCGAAAGTTATGTTTTGGAAAACCTTGTGAATTTATGACTACTTTCCGAGCAAGGTTTTTGGAATAAAAGTAATGACATGATTATTTATTTAGTCTTGGCTTGAAGCTACTATCAGTGAGCTTTTCGCATCCATATCTCTGTTACTTCTTGCGAGCAAACCAACATTTAAAGCATCGCCTTCGCCTATATACAGCCCGTAATACAATACATCTTGATCGTCGTGGCTGAATTGGACCATCCAAACAGGTTCGGAAGGATAGAGTTTTTCCATCCTAATTGGATTGAAATCGCCATACAAACTACCAGCATACAAGCCATCAAAAGCCTTTATATTCTTTAGGGCTTTTGCTTTGAATTCGTCAAAGTCAAAGTTTGCCTTTGAACCAATTGCTACAGTGTTTTGTCCAAGAATAAGCCAGTGAACATCTGGAATGTTGGGTTTATGTTTGAAGATGTTTGCGCAATACTTTGACATTGGGTAAGTTGCGATTTGTTTCGTACTTTTAACCAAGGGGTGAGTCATTGTAGTGAATTACAACGTGGCCACAATCAATCATACCGATAATTATGCGAATCATGCAGCACTTGAATAATTATTCTTTCCTTTTTTCATGACAACTGTGAAACTCAAAGTCGGAAACACAGTAGTTCCGCTCAGCGATAAAGCATTGGAAAACTTATCTTCAGATTCTCTGCTTTACAACATCATCAAAAATGACTCGTTTGCCAAGGAACAGGATTCAGAAGGCAATTTCTGTTTGTTGAACAATGAAATTTCACCCTATGTTGTTGAATTACTAGTTCAGTATCTGGAATCCACAGATCCGATTCAATTGATGATTGATTCTATATCCTGTAGAAAACAACTGCTTGTTGCAATGGATTACCTTGGTATTCCAATTCCCATTGAATTACAACAAAAAAAAGCGTTTCAGAATACATTGGAAGCCTCTCGAGCACATCATTATGTGAATTACCGCCAATTCAGAGATATGACATTTAAAGCCAACCATGAGGTTTTACAAACCTGCGCACATAGTTTACTTTCAGATTTAGTTCACGAACATCAACAATTTCTTGATAATTACTTGGTAAGGGAAAGTAAAACTGTCCACTTCAATGTACGTGCATGCCCAAAGATTTTTTTAGTATTATTGAGTTTCAGTGGTAAATTTGTACAGCTAAACTTTACTCTTTCTGGTATACCAAAACCTCCTCTTGCAACTCAATGCCCGATGATAGGCGATATATTTCTAAACGTCATATGGGGGTTGGATATTTCAAAGACAGCACTATTGCAGATTGGAGAAGATGGGATTGATCTCGATGCTACACAAATATTCGATTGATTAATCATTAATATAATTCATAAAGTGTGGATCATTTGTACCTCAAAGATTTTTGCTCAGATGACTCGACTGGAATTTCTTTCAAAATTTATGCAACTAGACAAACTACCAGCCGACATTATTCTAAATATTCTTGATTACCTGGATGATGTTAATGATATATATCAACTCGCTCAAGCCAATCGATTTTTCAAGTATTATTTGGAACCAATGGTCAATATTTTAAACTATTGTGATTACAGAGTACAAGACAAAGAAGAGGCATTCAAGGGATATTTGAAATATTTACCCACTTTTATCAATTCAGGATTCAAAACTCAGTGTGCAATAGTGTTTTTGCATTCAAAGTTTAATTTGGAATACCTTAGAAATTTGGAACCAACTCGGGAATTGCTAGTTGATGTCGTAGATGCAGAGTGTTTCAATCTTTTGGATAATGTAACTGTACCATTTAGAATCATCTATTACGACCACCATAACGTAAAAGTGTTGAGGATAGTTTTGGAACGATATTACGACAAAATCAAGAGAATGTATATTCCACCCGAGTTTGAAAGCAGTATATGGCCACTATATTTGAATGCAATTGAAAATGGAAAGTTGTCCCATCTCGAAGTTTGCCTTTCATCAGATTTGGATTTACCGGCATTTATCGAATCGCTAAAGAAAAGTAGTATTCCTAGTATTTCAGTTGAATCATACTTGGATGGTGAAACGTTAGACATGATTGTGGATGGAATAGCAAATTCAAATGTACAATATTTTTCATATGGTTGGGACTACAAAAGTTCATCTGACATGATACCACTATTCGAAAAACTACACACTACTAATCTAGCATATTTGGATGTAACATTCCTTGCTGAAGATAAACAGGCTTTTCAAATATTCATAGCGAATATAGCAGAGTCAAAATTACAAAAGTTACAGATTTATGTTGCAAAAGAGTTTTTAAAGGAGTTACTGGATTCAATTGTTTGTACAAAGTTGGAAAAATTGCAATTTGGCTGTGTGTATTACAAAGAGGGAGAGTGGGATTCTGAATATGAATGTTATAATGACCCTAAAGAAATTACCTATTTTGATGATTCATGCGTTGATTTGCTATCACTTTATATCAACAAGCTACCAATGAAAGCCTTGACACTACATCTAGATAACAGCTGCAAAATTCCAGGTTTTATCAGATCAATGGAAAATTCACCACTAAAAACGCTTAAAATCAATTATGGAGGGGCAGTTGCCGAGTGCAATCTTGTTTCGTTTGCTACTGCGCTTAAAAATACAAGTATTTCATACTTGTGTATGGGAGTTGATAGAATCGAATCATTGGAAATCGCCAGAGAATTTGGTACACTTTTGAAAGAGTCTTCAGTCCGCAAATTGCGATTGTATCTTCAAGTCATTGCTGCCAATGTACTTGTGGAACTAGTAGAGCCATTGCGTTACTCAAAACTTTACTATTTGGAAATCAGGATGAAGGATAAATCCAATCTGTCTGTGCTTCAGAAGGCTTTATCAACATGCTTTCCATTCCAAATTCGAGTATTTTATTCCCCATAGTGGTTTGCATCTGTAAAAGAAAGTACTCGCAAGTATATAATAGTAAATTCTATTGAAATTTATTTAGTACTCGTTCTTCCTGGATTGATATTTGAATGAAATCTCGGGACTTTTGGGGAACCAACAACTCATTGAATGTAATACCCAATCCCCACAAAATGTTCAAAAAGATGTCCGCGTAAACTATTGGAATACCAGTTTTCATTTCAATCGCTTCATTCCAAGTAGCTTCTTTCCCTTTGTAGATCAGCGCAACTGAAATGATTTTCTTTTTAATAAATAGTTGGACAGAAAACATAGCTCTAGTATCTGTATCCAGTAATTTCGGTTCTGATTGTTCAAATGCTTCATTTAGTTGAGATAAAAGCCTGTGTGATATATTTTGGGCAGCAGGCAAGAACCACGACAATGTATCTTCAAGCAGCATTTCATAATTACGTTCATTGTATTTTTTACCTTTACTAACCATACTACCAAATGCTACATACTGCACACAGGGCAAATCTAATCCAAGGTACTCTATTGCCGAAATACACTCGTTGTTTACCAACACTTTGACAGGATTGCCATTTTCAATGTAATCCAAAATGATTCCAAACACTGCTGGTGTTATTGCAGTGTTCAACAGAAGGATGTTGCCTTGGGAATCTCTTTCTCGTTTATATTGTGGATTGACCAATAGATTATGCAAACAAGAGTGTACAGGGATCTTTTCAAGCATGGATGGAGTAATGGTGAATACTTTGGATTGAACTTTGACAGTACATTCTGCAGTCATTGAATTCTTTTGCAAAGTTTGTACTAGTCTAACCTTACCGCCTCAAGTTTCGCACAGCCAAGGTAAAGGCACCTGATGTTAGTGCTGCAACGAGAGTATATTAATTTTATATATTATTCTTGGGGAACTTTGATGCAGGGATTGAGAGTATGAGCTCTGAATAACTTTTGACCTTTTGATCAGTCTCGATCATTTCCTGAATGGATATCCCCATACCCCAGATTAAATTCAAAAAGATATCCGCAAAGGCATATTTCACCTTTCCAGCAGTGCTCATAGGATATATTTTCTCGAATACGTGAAACTTGTAACCTCTGATATCCAACCCAACCACCAAGTTCTCTGAAAGAGCAAGTTTAAACTCCATGTATTCATCGACAATTTCACCAGTAATCCTTTCCTTTTCACACTCTTTCTGCAAAAGCAACAACAATTCGTTTGCCAATTTCAAAGCAGTTGGCAACCACTTTTCTTGAAACTTCAAGTAATTCCGTTTGACTGCCAAATCAATATTTTCCATTGTCTGCTGTAACAATTTCATTTGGTTCAAGATTGGAGTATCTGCATCTAGTCCAAAGTAATCAAAGGCAGCCAGCAATCTATTGCGATTCGAGTATAGAACCAATGGAAATTCATTCCTAGTTTCCAAATAATTCAAAATCACCTTAAACGTATCAGGTTCAATATCGTCGTTCAACAAAACAATTGATCCTTGCTCATCAACATCTTTTTGAAACTTGGATTCCGGATCGAAAATATTGAATAAACAGGAATCTTTGGGAATTGAATCGAGTACATTTGGTTTGATTTCGAATACTTTGTTTTTGATTTTCAGGTTTGGCATTTGTGGAATTGGGAAACAATAAAAAAAGATAATTCTATATTCATGCTGAATCTCTAGTATCTATTTATTCGCAGCAAAAAGTCTTTATTCATGTGGATTTATCTGTACTGAAAATGTTTTCCCCAAATGGACTTGGACAGACCGCCAAAACCAATGCTCAAGAAACGCTTTACAAGCAAGCTAAAAGGGATATTCCGGAGTTTCTCTTCTCATACACCCAAACAAGAGGAGCCAACTAAAGAACAACCAAATTACCGACTCTCTCTCGACAGTGCAATAGGAAATATTGATAGAGACTACTTTACTTCAACTGAATTGAATGGGCCAGCAACTACTGCAGTAATTAACAATCAGTCAGTACCGAGGGCCTCGTCTCCCACCACTGACATTTCATTCAATAACTTTGATGGACCAGCTGTCGGACAGTATAAAAAGATTTGTAAATTAGGGGCAGGAGGAAGCGGAACAGTAGTTAAAGCAATAGGCAGGAATAACCAAATTGTTGCCATCAAGATACTAAACTCTTACCACTCTGCGAATGATGCTCAGCAAGAGCAGCAACTCCATAAACTAATGGGAACTGCTGCAGGGCCATTAACTTCTCAAGGAAACCAATTTTGTGTAGTAATGAAATACATTGATGGACGCACGTTAGAAAAAGAACTGCTAGACCCTTATTCTATCCACCATCCACTGACTCTTTATAATAGCTGTAAAAACTTGTTGCTGCGGCTATTGGCAAAGGGCTATTACCATGGTGACGCAAACAGCGGCAATTTCTTGGTTACAAATGATATGGTCTACTTGATTGATTATGGAGATAGTGGCAAGAGTGACAATCTGGCTTATCTACTAGAGAAAATTAAAGTAGATTTCAAGAAATTGGCTTCGAATGTTTATGAAGAGCTAAAGTATAGGGATACCACAGAAGCCGAAGAGTGCCGTCAAGTAGCCCAATTGGATTACAGTGATCCGGATAGAATAGTTGTAGATTTTTCTCGTTTAATATATTGAGTAATTATTATTTACTCTTATTGCGCATTGATTTACCATAGATATGTTGTTGGGGGGTGACTCTTTAAATGTGGCTGAGTTACATAAAAACACTGATTTTCTTTTGTAAAAGTTTAACAATGAATCCTCCTCCGTTACCGCCAAGAGGCCCTCCTCTGCCCGAAAGAAAAGAATTACCGAGAATTCCCACGGAAAAGAAATTACCACGAGTACCAACAGAATCCAGAAACAAGGAAAATACGATAATCAACGTCATTCAAGAGAATACAAAGAATGTGAAAAATCTGCTTCAACGAGTTGGTTCAAAGATCAAAAAGGAAATTTCAAATGAGCGATATGATGGATTAACCGGAATCGCTTTAGCAGAGAAAGTGTTTGAGTATCGACCATTCCAAGCGTCTGCAACGATAAACTTGGAAAAGGAATACACTTTTTATACCAATCACAAGGGCATATACTATGAAAAAGTTTGTGACTTGGGTTCGGGTGCAAACGGAACAGTGTCAAAAGCCAGGTGTTTGAACACAAATGAAATTGTAGCTTTGAAAAGATTAAATCATTACCAAGACCACAAAGATGCAATGCGGGAGCAAAAGATTCATGAAATGATGGGTACTAGTGCTGGCGAAGTCCTACTCTCAGCAACACGCGATTTCATAGTAATGAAGTACATTGAAGGTCGCACTCTGGAAAAAGAACTATTGGACCCGGAATCAAAACATGATCCTTTGCAACTATACATGAAATGCAAGTCGTTGATACTCAAACTATATTCCTTTGGATACTACCATGGAGATACAAACTCTGGCAATTTTGTAGTGACCGATGATGATGTGTACTTGATTGATTACGGTGAAAGCTACCCATGTACAATGCTTGAAAGTATCCTGTACGATTTCAAAAAACTTGCGTCTAATGTAATTGACGAGATACAGTATCGTCAAACAGAGGAAGCAGACGAATGTAAAAAAGAGGCATTGCTGGATTACAAAGACCCAGAACGAAATGTCTCACATTTAAGATATTGATACCACAAATAAACCGTTTATTCAGTACCGTTGTCTTAGAAATTCTGTTATTTCTTCTGAAGAAAAAGGTTTAAAGTGATTATCTTCAAATCTACGAATAGCAACCACTCGTTTAAACAAATCATCTCCTAATTGATTCCTCATAAATTCACTAGTGCTGAATACTTTGGTAGCTGCTTCTAACGTTGCTGGTAATCGATCTGGCCGTTCTTCTTCTGGTAAACTTGTTGGTTCAACGTTAATTTCTTTTGGCAAGACCATTTTTCGTTTTATGCCATCGATACCAGCTGCTAGTAAACCTCCAACGATAAAGTAGGGGCTAGCAGTACCGTCAGGTGTTTTTACTTCAAACCGACCAACAGATGACTGGTTGTTTCTAATCAACCTAATTGGAGCTTCCTTGTTTTCATAGCCAGCAAATTTAAATGCACCAGCCCAGCATTGAGGAACGATACGAGCATAAGAGTTTGGTGTTGGTGCAATTAGAGGAAAAAGAACTGGCAAATGATCCAAAACACCTGCTGAAAACTGTTCAGTCAATTCTGCTGAATCTCCATCTTTAGTTTGTACCGAAATATGAGTGTGGTTAGAGTTTCCAGCTTGGGCAGCAAAAGGTTTTGGAATAAATGTAGCATTAAATCCAAAGTTTTCGCAAATGCTATAGATTGTATGGCGAGCCAATACTAGTGAATCAGCAGCTTTTACTGGTTCATTGACAAACGGACCGATAGCAACTTCCAACTGACCATATGCAGATTCCGGATGGTATTGCCATACAGGAATCCCCAAATCTTCCAGAGTTTCTACAATAGTAGACAACACTTTCCATCCTTTACCTCTAAGAGCCTTGGCTTCAGCATAAACAGTAGTATCAAGAGGTTTTCCTCTTTCCGACACACAAAATTCCAATTCAAAGCCGAGCGTTACAGATGCACCGTACGCACTTAGCTCGCTAACTTTGTTTTTAAGAAAAGTACGTGGGTATCGTTCCCATAATTGCTGTGATTTAGTAGTAAGGAAATCGCAAAGTACGATCGCAGTATCTGTTAGCCACGGCAACCTCTTTAAAGTTGATTGATCGGGTAATAATGTTACTTCACCTATATTAGAGGAGAATACCTGCTGGCGAGTCTTCAATCAACATGTCGTACATCAAAGGAAAGGATAGAATACCACTGGTTAGTGAAAGACCCTTCTCGGCAACCATTTGATCATATCTCTTTTTTGTTACTACTCTGGTCCGAGTAATGTTTGAGATATCGTTCCAAATCAATTGAACGTGCTTTATTGGTTGTTCAGTCATTTTTGTAAAAGTCCAAGTGGTGGCTTTGAAGAATTAAAATGACTGTGCAAAATCAACTTTTAAAACGAATACTATATATTAATGTTCAATTAGAGACAAGGCCAAAGCTGCTTCTAATTCAGAATCGGCGGAAGACGACTGAATAAAAGAATTCAGTTCAAATTCACGAATCTGTTCAAGAGCTTGTTCCAGTTCCATCTGCTTAATCGATTCATCAATGGCTTGCTGTATATCTGGTTCAATCTGATCAACAACTAGTTGGGTCCTTAGAGAATCAAACTCTTGCTTATCTACAAACTGAATATACTTTTGCGGTTGCATAATAACGAATTGGCTAATGTTTTCTACACCAAGCTGGATTTGATCTTGGATTGATCCCCAGCTGTTGGCACCACCTTTACGCGGTTCTGTAGCTATTACTTTTTCAGATTTTTGGTTGAAGGTTTCCATTACTGTTTTCCATTTTTCTATGGTTTTAAAGCAAAAGTTGGACGTGAGTCATTGCCGAGTCAGGCACCAGAAAATGACTCTTAACACAAAGAATTTATCCACTAGAAGGATGTTAAAGTTGTATCCATAGATTTTGCAGATATCAAATTTCCTATGAATCAGCATCAGCATCAGTGGTGTATAAAATCAGCATCAGGTGTATTTTAGAAGCGGTATAAAAGTGCTTTGAATCAAAATCAACAGCGGTATTAGTTCCAATAAAAAAGTCTATTAAAATAATCGTTTCAAATAAAATATGTTTATTAATTCCATTTAGATCCCTTCTTTACCTTTTCTATTTTATTTGGGGATTTCTTTCCTGGAGAGAGTAATTTCACTTGCCCAACTTGCTTGCTCCAGTCCAAATACTCTTTGAGCTTTTCCCACTGGTACTGAATGGACGGGTCAGAATGCTTTCTGAATTTCAATTCCTTTACTGGGGTTCGTGACTGGATTTTAATAAATAGTGGTATCGTCTCTGGTTTTACAAAAGTAACTGACATGAAAAAAAAATTAATTTGTGAACTTTTTATTATGCGGTTGACATTTTTGTAGGGTGTAAATCCAATCCACTGATTTCTGGAGAGAACTTCATGCTTCTGTTTCTCAAAATAACCATTCTGATAAAGGTGTACAAGTAGATGACCAAACCAAATCCTAAACCAATCAACCACACGTATGGAGTCATAATATGGTTAGTTCCAAATGCAATGTTGAGTGGCGGTACGTAAATGAGAAGGAAAACAAAGGCAGCACCAATCAAGATACCATAGAAATTGCGAGAGTTTGAAAACATGTACTTTCCAATAGGATATCTGAACTTTGCTTTCACACAAAACAAGTTGAATGCCTGTTGAATCATAAGAGTCATGTAGAATGCAGAGTTTCCAAGAGAAATTGCAGATTGTTGATCGTCGTATGAAATGGTCTTGTTGTTTACGTTAATTGCATCCTTTCCACCAAAGTTAGGGTCAATAGTGTCGCTTGGAGTGATGCCAAGGTGGTACCACATGACAAAAAAGTAGGCAAACAAGCATCCAATGGTTTCAAGAGTACCAATTTCCAGATATGCCCATGACAACACACCACCATCAACAAGAGTTTCTTCTTCAATAGGATCCAAAATGTTTCTCTTGATTCTCAACAACATTGGGGGTTCGCCATTAATAGCATCGCTCTTTGTTCTTGCAATGGATTTTGGAGTTACAGGCTTTCTTGGTTGCAGTTTCATCAGACTTCCCTTGTCTTCTGGCAAGTCCCATGCAAATGATAGTGCAAGGAACAATTCAAAACCTAAATCGACAACCATGATAAGAATAGCAGATAGTGGAAGAGGAATAGGAACAGCGACACTCAACAAGTTGGCATAGACTGGAATTAACCTGTAATTTACCTTCAGGCATAGTGTGGGAGATTGTGTACTTTACAGACTTTTTCAAGTTTTGGAAAATCAAACGACCTTCTTCAATACCGTTAACACAAGAGGCAAAGTTGTCATCAATCAAAATCATGGCAGCAGCTTCCTTTGATACATCGGATCCAGAAATGTTCATGGCAATACCTAAATCTGCTTTTTTCAAAGCAGGGGAATCATTCACACCATCACCAGTGACACCAACAATGTGGCCGAGTGACTGAGCATGTTTAACAATAGTAAGTTTGTGTTTTGGAGACGTACGTGCAAAGATAATTTCTTCTTTTGAAAAGATGTTGTCCCATTCAGCTTCTGTAAGTCCGTCAATCTTTTCACCATGAATAACAATAGCTCTTACATCGGATTCAGGGACTTCATCTGGTCTGCAGCCACGCTTTCTAGCCAATGATTCCTTTGTATCTTGCAACATCAAGTTGATCTTGCGTCCAATAGATTCGGCAGTAAGCGGATGATCACCGGTAACCATCATTACTCTGATTCCGGCTTCTCTGCAGTGTCCAATAGCTTCTCTTACACCATGCTTTGGAGGATCTTCCAATGATACCAAACCATAGAATGTCAAGTTTTCCTAGTTGTTAATTTCAGCTTACTTTAGGATAGTTGGCTGGGTCTTTTTTGAATTCAAAATCTTCAGGATACTGATCACCTGGAAGTGCCAGACATGCAAATGCCAGCACTCTGTGTCCCTTTGAAGCCATAAAGTTGTAGGTTTCATCAAACATCTTGTGGTGTTCTGCAGCCAACGGGACAGGTTTAGTGCCATCGTGGAAAGTAGAGCACAACTTTAAAACTCTTTCTGGGGCACCTTTCAAGTAAATCATTAGCTTTCCGTTCTTGTGTTCTTTCTTGTGAATGGTCATTGCCCATTTGTTATCAGAATTGAATGGAATTTCAAATACCTTTGGATAGTGATCAGACAAGTGTTCAAAGTCTTCAAGCTTTTGCGCAGCATTTCTGAGGAGACCAGCTTCAGTAGCATCCCCAAGAACAGAGCGAGTAGCAATAGGACCTTCATTAGATTCGAATCTGGCACGGGAACATAAAGCAGACATGTGTAAAATTTCATTCAATGGTTCACAGCTGGTGTCCAATGGAATGGCAGAAGAGTCGTTACCACTTTGTAATTGAGCATAAAACAATTGCAATCCAGACCACAGATAAGTAACAGTCATTTGATTTCTGGTCAATGTACCAGTTTTGTCAGTAGCCAACAAAGTAATTGCACCAAGAGTTTCAACACCTTGTAAATCCTTGACAAGAACGTTTCTTCCAGCCATCTTTTTGGCAGCCAAAGAAAGCAAAATGGTTACAGTAGCAGGCAAACCTTCAGGAACGAAACTGACAAAGGTACCGATAGCAAAGTTGAATGCATAAGCCCAGGTATTTCCTCTGGCGAATTTAGCGACGAAAAAGAATGTAAGAGCAACAACAGCTGCAATTGCGGCGATGGTGTAGACGAAAAAGTTGATTTCCTGGTTCATTGGAGAGACACGACGTTCTTCGCTTGAAGTCAAGAAGGCAATTTGACCGATAACAGTGTGGTCACCAGTTCTAATTACGATACCGTATCCTTCACCATTGACACACAAAGTACCATTAAAGAGCAAATTGTGAGCTTCCAAAGGATTTTTGTGTGCGTTATTCACCCCACGTTCTTGAGCTTCAGCTTCACCAGTAAGGGAGGCATTGTCAACCTTGATATCAGTGGAAGCAAATAAAAACAAATCAGCAGGGATTTTGTCACCAGAGCGGATGTAGACGATATCTCCCTTTACCAGCTCAACAGCAGAGATATTGACAGTCTTTCCATCTCTGATTACGTTACATTTTGCTGGAATCAAATTCTACGATTAGCCATTAAAGTACCATGAAAGATTCCAAAATTGCCTGTGATTTTTGGGTTTGATAGAATTCAATGAATGCATTGAGGAAAGCAACTACGATACAGATTGCACCAATATAAACGTTGGTTGGGTTGTCAGCAGGGTCGACTGCGTAGACGATGTAGGCAACGATACCAGAAACCCACAACATCACATTGAACACATGAAGCAAGTAGCCAATGAACTTTAGCACTGGATGAACCTTCTTTGGAGGAGTCAATTGATTGAGACCATAGGTTTCCAATCTCTTTTGCGCTTCGCTTGTAGAGAGACCTTCAGATGCACTTGGCTTAGATGTGTTGAATTTCACCGAGTACATTTCAGAGACTTCATCAAGACTCTTGAGATGTTCACACTACGTTAGCGAATGCTTACGATATCCACTTTTTTTTCTTCTTCCTTCTCAGCAGACATTTCAGTAAGTTTTTTCTCTGCGATTTTTTTTATAAAGCACAGCCAAAACGCGGTGGCTCAGCGAGTAATCAAGAGAAAATACTCTGGGAAGAGACTAGAATCTATATAGTACACCAGTGATGGAGTAAGAGAGAGCTCGAGAGAAAATACTGGAGCAACTTGGATGGTCGTTGAGTGAATGAGGAAAAATTGACCATTAACGTAACACAAAGGGACAAAGCCTCGTTATTAATGGCAAATGCCAAAACCACAGTCGTAAAATAAGGATTTGTGCTTTTCCAAAGCCACAATTATTTGTTCACAACTCTTTAGATACCAAAACTTGATTAGAGTAAAAAGTGATATCGCGGTTGGTGTTGATTCGTAGGTCGACAATCAAGTAGTATATGGGCTTTATATGAAGCTCTATTCTGCTTTACTGCACGTACCTTTCCGCATGTATGGTCTAATGAAGAGTACTGTTGCAAAGCTTCTTGGCCGTCCAAAAAGGGTTAATATCGCAATTAATAATCGTTTTAAATAATCGCAGCGTGACACAACTACTTTTATCTCGTTTCACAGATCAGGAATTACCTCTGTTCAATAGAATTTTTAAGTCGTGCTCAAGAATTTGGGTCCCTTCAACTATCATGAACTGCGTGGTGATACAAAGACATTCAGTTTCCAGATCGCAAAGGGCCTGAAAGAAACTGAGTTGGAGGAATATGCAGGAAATTGAGAAATTTAAACCACAACAACATGGCATGAAAAACACTGGCCATTCTGTCATTCTGACCGTTGTAATGTCTAGAAAACAGCTAGAAAAAATTAAGGTGGTTTCCCTGACTTGCATATGGCGAGTTTCCTCATTTTTGCAAATGATTTCAAAGGACCTCAAATAACCATTCTCAAGATATCTACTGAAATAGAATGGCTTTGAACAATAGAGTAGCACTTGTAGTTGCTCATTGAACCCAAATACATTTATAACCTTTTTTGTAAGCAAGTTTTGTATGCTACTACCCACTTTGCCGCACTTGATGCACAGATGAAGTGTGCAGAGAACAATGCTCCCAGATAAACTACAGATAAGAAATACCATAGAATATATATCTTGCGATGCCATGAGAAACACAAGGGTATACAAACCAAACCTTATCCGGAAGCTTCACCGGTGCTTTTCCACTTGATCGTTATTTGATTAAATATCTCCGGCAAAACGTCGGAAACCCTGCAAGACGCGGTGAACGAGTTGATCGTGCGTTTACGGTATAAATACAAGTATTAGCATACTAATGGTATGAGCAAAGTATCTGGATTATTGCTTTCGTTTAGTCTCTTTGTTGCCGCCTATGGTTTCGTATTTGCCCTCCTTCGATTACGCTGCTATTCCACTTTGTGCCTGCAAACCCAACAGACTCAGCTTAGAACGACTTGGGCAGTTGCTGGTGGATACTTTGCAATGTGTGCCCTATTCCTATATGCTTTTCCTCACTTGCCGATTAGAATCAAAAGCTTCTTGCAAAGTGAAATCTACATTATTCGCAAACTTCGCATCAAATACGAAATCTCCAACAGAATGTTGTTTCGAATTACGTGGTTGGACTTTATTCACACTGCCATATTAGCGACACTTTTGGTTTTTGACTTTAAATACTACTTTGATGCAATGTACTCTAGTATCAGTCACAGAGTTGCACTTCACCCTATTCCTGGCTGGAAACCAGATGCAGCCTGGTGGAGATCTACATTTGTATCTGCTGGCCATTGGTGTGATGTTTTGATTGGATTGAATCTGATTCCGCTCTCGAGACACTCGTTTATCGCCAAAGTCCTGGGTCTGTCAACCGGCGCTTCCATTCGATACCATCAATTTACTGGAAATTTGCTGGTCCTTGCGGTACTTTGGCATGGGGTAATTGGATACAATGTTTTCCTTTCGAAATCATCTGAAAGTTTCTGGTCTGAAACTTTTTTGTTGGGCACTTTTGGCAATGGTTATACTGATTACTGTATCCCTTTTGGAATAGCTGCGTTTTTAGGGCTACTGATGATCAGGGCTTCTTCTCTCCCCATAATTAGAAGACGAGCTTACAGGTTGTTCTTGACTTTGCACTATACTTTTGTGATCCCGTTCTTGACATTTGCTTCCCTCCACGCAGTCAGTAACTTTTACTGGACCTTTCCAGCATTGGCCCTATATATTTTGGACTTGATCTTTAGATTGTACCACTATCACAAAACCCTTCCAGCCCGGGCAATCAACGAAACCCCTGATATTGTCAGATTGGACGTTAAAGTTGGAAAAAGACATGTTGAGCCAGGTCAGTTCTTTACATTGTACATCCCAGCTGTTTCCAAAGTTTTCAGTCACCCATTCAGTGTTGCAGGCATCAAAGGGGACACTGTATCTTTTCTTATTAAAAGACATCCTTCAGAAAAATGGACCAGCTCTGTTTGTGAAATTGCAGAGGATATTGATCGAGTTGCTCTGGATGGACCATTCTGTCACTCTCCTTTTGATTTCAACAAAGTATCTGGAATAGCTTGTGTTGTCGCTGGGTCTGGTATTGCTGCTGCTTTTTCTCTTATTCAAAAGGTAAGTATTATTAATGCCAGGCTTCGTCGTCAGGGAAACCCTCCTTTCTAATTTGGTCAATTAGACATCCATATTGGCTAGATCTATCATTCCTCCAAGAACTTTGTTCTCTTCCTAAAGTATATATCCAAATTTGCTACACTGGAGATCCAAAAGAACTAGAGGGCCCAAAAAAACTAGAAAAGTCTCGTTCAGATTTCTACCGCTTTACAATGGGAAGGGTCGAAAGCAAATCTTTTGAATTCATTACTGGCGATCATATTGGGTTGTATATCTGTGGGCCAAACCAATTCATGAATCACGTTCAAGAGTTGACTTTCAGCAAACCGATTTTTGTTACTTTCCGAGAGACTTTTGAACTTTAGAATATATTCACTTTTATTGATCGTCGTCCACATTTGTAAAACTTTTGATATTCAAGAATTCAAAAACATTGCTCCTGATTCTACCATCCAGTGTAATCAGCAAGTATGGGTTAATGGCGCTATTGGATAGTGCAAAGAGTGAAACTGGTTAACATTCACTTACTGATTGCATCCACCACTGGCGGAACAGGGAGACCTGTAATGAGGGTGTACACTATCCCAACTAAATATGGTGTCTGGTGTCAACTTTCAATTACCCAACAGGATATAAAAGTGCCGGAAATCAAAATAGACTTTGTCAGTAGCTGCTTTTCTCTCGCGGTTACTACACCCGTTTGCGGCTCTGGTTTTTTAGTTGCATCCCCTTTATATTCTGCTACACTGTTAATATTTGATTCAGTAGCTTTCGTAGTTGTTTGAAAGCCAAATGATTTCTGACCAGAGTTTTTGAATACATTCATCGCATTCATGTATTTCAAGACAATCATGACTAGATTAGAATTCAGTTACAGTATGCGTATCCGATAAAAGAAACGGAAAACATGAGAATTACAATTGTAATTACAAGCATTACGATTGTCAATGGCTGCCTAGCGTTAGGTTTACATACCTATCCCACCAAGCAACAGTGCAAATTTGATGAGCTGGCTGCAATCCGTAGGCATTGTGATAAGAGTTGGTAATCAGCGGAAAAACAGCAATTAGTAAACTGACAATCCAAATAACACCAGTCCATTTCCACGCACCTATGTTATATTCAAGTACTGGCTTCGTCCAGGTTTTTCAGAGACATCACCGCTCTATATCTTTCCAGAGTAATTGCAAAGCAAGAGTGAATCGAAGCAAAACACCCCAGCAGCACCAATAAAGAGTCAATGATGCAGCCGATTGCTCCAGTAGACCATCCCCCAAATGATAGATCTATATTGAACTATGGGTACCTCTAATCCCAAAAAATATAGCACTGAGAATAAACATGAAATCTGCCCAACAGAGAGATAGCAAGAGTAAAGTTGACGGTCCGTTCTTTTTAGGCAGTGTAGCTAAAAGGACAATACTGACACCGATTGCACCAACGAATGCGATAATTACGTGAATAACAATCCAAGATATTTCGCCTGGACCATCGAATGGCAGAACTGAATCTGGAATATCGATAACATTCATTTTGGTTGAAAAAGAAAAGTTTTGGGTTGACGTCAGTCCCCAAAATTGTTAGTCGTCACTCTAAAGACCAGAGTTTTCTCACTTTATTAGAATCGGAATTATCTGTTTCCTTTGTTGAATATTGAGATCTTACCTACGCGAAGAGCTGATTGGGGGTTTCAACGTTTATATGGAACAGGCGATAATTTTCAATTAAATATGAAATTACAAGGTATAACTTGTTAGACCTCAAATTTAAAGTGTAAGTGGTGTTCCAATTTGCTGACTGGTCTATAATCTAATCCAGATGGAATTGAGAGTGCATTTCGCCATCATCCAAGTATAATCACCAGTATACTATAAATTAAACATCCTTATCAACAATTACAACACCGATATTCCTCAATCAATCTTTATCTGGAACCTAATTAAACCCGTTGAAATTTAAAGTCAATGTTTTTGGGGATGTAACATATTTTTTACTGTACATTGTTAAATTTGTTCAACTTTAAATCTCTGTTGCTCATGTGAAATTTGTCCAAAAAATTAAATCTCCCCACAATGGAAGAATCGATTATAAGAAGGATTCTAGATATTATTTCGTATAGAGGAGGATTGACTGATATCGCAATCAACTATACACTTACATTATTGACGATAATATCATTTTGGACTATATCATACAAATTGAAATTAGACCGATGGCCGTTGATTATATATTTATTGGGATATTCCCTTTTCCAAGTATCGCTTTGTCTGTTTATAACAGAGTGCTATGGAATATCTCTTATTTGGTGCTGCCTATTGGGACATCAATCTGTGTATTTTAAAAGAAACTGGTACATGGTTACGGTGTGGATTCTTTCCTTGAGTACAATCTTTTATTATTTAATTGTCAAAGAAATGGTTACAACAATAGCTCATGTGTTGGGGATTATGCTAGGGTATTTGGTTGGAAGAATCCTTGTATTCTCCCAAGGAACCAAATATTCGGAATCTGACGAGACTGCTTTACTGCAAGATGACAGGGAATCATATGCGACACTATCAGGAGGAATATAGAATAAAAGAGGTTCTTGTTTGCGTAAATACTCATTTGCTTGTGTCAAACAATCTGGGCAATATTTGAACCGCTAGCCTGTGTGGTTTTGGCAGACTTGATTAAAAATCAAAAGTATACGCGATATTATCAGAATGAAACAAAGATGGTGAATTTTTGGGAGTGGTTTCCGTAAAGTATCTGGAGTGATCCAGAAGCCACCTCCTTCTTTAACTGTAATTTCATGCATCCTAAATACTTTATAAAAGTGGATCCATAATTGCGCATTAAGTTTAAAAGCGCCGATTCATTCCGATGTGCGGATATTGATTAATAATTAGAATCGCGTAAAAATTTAATTTTTGTATTTACGCGATTTAACTCAAATGACAGTTTTTTATGCAATCTCGTTAATCATATTAGGATATGCACTTTCAAATTGTCAGTTTACAGGGAAAGGTGCCGGCGGAAAAGTAAATATACTGGTTCTAGTAACTATAATCGCCCAAGCAATATACATTATAGATTTGATGGCTCTGGATGAATTTCATGGATATCAGCGGCTTGTGCTCGATATATTGGGAAATATATGCGATATCATCAATACATGCTGTTTGGAGTTTGCTTATATCATCAGGCTAAGGGCTGTAATCACTGAACGCGATTCCAAGTGGAAAACCAACATTTTATGGTTTTACCCGCTAATATACCCCTTAGCTGACATATTGTCTATCATTGGCTATTATAACTCTGATATTGAACCTCTATCAATATTGGTATGGAACGTAATCAACATTGGATTAATATTGCAAGAGATTATAGTTCATTTATGGTTTTGTGCAGAGATATCAAAAATAATTCCACTGGAAAACAGAGCAACAAATACACTGCGGCTCATTATACTCTCGCAGTTTACGTATATCATCGGGTTCCTATTTTCTCTGGTCTTTTCAATAATATACAATGATTCACTATCAAACGAACTGATATATTTCTTTTGGTCCATTAATATAGCTCTGATACACCCAATGACAAAAGCGATATTCTCAATACAGTATGGCGCAACTCAATCAAGCGTTCTGAGAAACTTTGAAAAGGAAAATCCTGGGATTCAAATTTCTCAAGATATATCGATGGTGGAAGAATCTAGTAATAGTGACAGTGATAAAATATACATTATTTAATATATACTTGAAATCATAACTATTTTACAAACTTATTACTGCTCAAAAAGTTACACACTCTCAATCAGATACAAACTCAATTCTAGCGAGAATAGAATGCGATACATAATGGTTTGTGGTTGTGTATAACATGTCATGATCACTTGAAAAGATAGGTGGACAAAGTTGATCGTACACAAGTGGTGCAAGTTGTCAATGAAACTAATGACACTGCAAGAGAGTATTTTTAGTCATTGCCAGATTTAAATTTTATTTTTCAACCCATTTAGCTTTACAATGATACATTTTTAACTTGAACTTTTATTGAAACTAGTCCTGATAAGAAATGAATATTGCTGAATGTGTAATATTAACATGAACGCATTGACCTGCTTGAAATGCCAAAACAATTATATCTAACAGTGTATATGAATTACAATACCTGCCAGATATACTATC